>JARWCS010373218.1:0-10179 GCA_034783895.1 Geukensia demissa
CCTTTAAATATGCGTAAACTCTAGAGAGACCCGAATACCGATCAAGTGAAACAGTAAACAAAAATGGCGACTTCGACAAAGAAACAAATTGCAGGAGACTTTACGGGATCAATCTTAAATGTCGGGATATATATGTCTCCCGTGCAGGAGATGACGGACCATCGGGAGAAATGTATTTTTTACGGGAGGCTCCCGCAGGAAACGGGCGGGTTAACACCTATGGTAAAAGAAACGCGCGCCAGGTTCCCTGTTATACCACCTATCGACCGGGGTTCGTTTTTTTCACGTGAATCTGATATATGATTCCAGATCATTTTTATGTTTCACCGTTTCTTTTAAAAGAAACAGAAACAAGATTTCGAATCATGTAAAACATAAGAGACCATGATTCAACATGAAATCATAACCAAAATCAGTTTGTTTGAACATTACGTTTTTAAATGGCTGAAACATGATTTTGATTCGCTGAATCGTGATTCTGAAACATGTTTCAAAATTCAGTTAAAAGAAACGCAGCCCGGATCACACTCGTCTACGTAAACGTAGCCTCGGACAGAAGTGGTACGAATATGTCCCGGTGTTAGGGCCAAATGTGATGCGGATGTCCGTTTTCACGAGATCTAGTTTTAAATACCCGGCCTTAGATCTACTGGTGTAGTAGGGAAACAAAGTAAACAGGTAAAATTAATTTGAAAATTACCTTTCAACATCTCTAAACACTTTTTGCCTTGTTTTAAACTACAATCATTGCAATCTGAAATGACTGTAAAATGAGACTTCACAATAGGATATCTGACTTCATGATAACAAGAGTGGCCCTACATAGCCGGGGATGCCTGTTTGAGACATTTTGGTAGATTCTATGAGCTTTACATTTGAACAAAATTAAACCAAGGTCAGTTTCTTCAATCATCGCATTTTTTCTCCTTTTTGCATTATAAAACGACTGAATAAATTTTCAGGAAGTAATCAATATGGCCGCGATAATGGCTAATACTTTAATAGTGGTTAATTTATCAAATAGCCATGATAGAAATGAGGTTAAGTGGAATTTAAAATGATATTGGACACAATGGAATGAAGTAACAGTTGAGTGCTTCAAAAAATCCATTTGAATGATAATGATATATTGGAAGAATGCTATGAACAATTTGAAAATTGTATAAGAACATGTATGGCAAATGTGATTCCAGAAGTCAAACAAGGCAAACACAAAATGAATGTAAAACATCCAATATAGTGGAATTATGAGGTAAACATGGTAAAAGGAAGCAAAAAAGAAGTTACATCAAGCACATTGACCTTTCAAAGAATGTAGTACATCACACAATTCTAATGAAATTGTAAATAGAAAAAGTGAAAGAAACAGCTCAAAATTACTGGTCAGAAACCCTTTGTGAGAAAGTTGGACTAGAAATAAGTCCAAAAGAAAGATGTGGAGCTTTCAAAAAACTGACTAAGAAATCAGCAGAAAATAAGGTTTCAAGGTAATGGAAAGGTCATAATTTAACAATCATATAAATGTAGAGAATCAGACCAAGCATTTTTGAAGGAAAACAACTATTTCCAAAGTTAAGTTCTTTAAAAACCTTTCAAGATGACTTATAATGATCCATCATCATATCGACCAATAAGTCTAACAAGTGTTGTATCTAAAATAATGGAGGAAATAGTATTGTATAGGATAGAAGAGTACATAGAGTCAAACAACATCATTGACAATGAGCACGAATGATTAGAAAGTATAGATCAACCATCAACATGATCAATGCCTTGATGTTTTTGTACAAGACAAATGTGGAGGATTCAATAAGAAAATGTTAACACTAGCATTATTAATAGACTTTGAAAAATCGTAGGATAGTGTCTGGAGAGAAGGTTTACTGGTAAAAATACATAAATATGGCATTAAAGGGAAAATATGGAAAGTGATAGACGCATTTCTGAACAACTACCATCAATGATGGAAAAGGTAAAGAATTTAAAACACACACAGGTTTTCCACAAGGTTCAGTATTGTCACCTTTACTGTTCAGCATATTCATAGCGGATATTTTTCAAGAAGTTACAGCAAAGAAGAGCAAATTTGCAGAGAATGCAACTATTTGGCATACTTGAGCTGAGCTAAAACATTGCAAGAAAAACTACAAAAATATATTGATCATATACAAGTTTGGAGTAGAAAGTGGAGAATGAAATTGAGTGCTGATAAAACATAACACTGCATTTGTAGCAGGAATTCAATTACAGAAACATCTGTTATTAAACGAGGTTCAGTGAAATGGATTACAACTATGTTTGAATATGCCAACAACATCCAGTTTAGAGGTACTACAAGTAATTGCTAGTGTTTTACCACTTGAGATGAGATGAGAGGAAATCCTAATAAGAGAATTAGGAAAGATGACAACCAGTAAAAGACTGTACCAATCAAGGCAAAACTAGATAATTCGGAAACTGAAACCATCCCAGAAAATTACATATCCCCAATAGGAAAATTGGTAATTTAAGCAATTGATATGGGGAAAAATGAAATAAATATTAATAATATAGAAAAAAACAATGTCAAAGCAGAGGCATGCAAGCCATAAGAAACCACCAGAAAACTGGACAACTCTAGGAAGTTCAAAAAGAAGAATGCAAAACAAGCAATCCAGGACAAGGTCATCATTTGGACCAAAATAGAAAATCTACCTCCAAATACAGAAGTTGCGTTTACAGATGGATCTTGTATGGGTAATCCAGGACCATGTGGATCAGGAGCAATCATCTACTATGAAGAAAATCAAGAAACCATTCAATACCCGGTATATTAAAAATGATCTATCTTATGAGCCAAACTTGTGGCCATCAAACTTGTTCTAGAAAAAAATAGACAGCTACAACTACCGTACTGCAGAACATCTACACATATTCTTGAATAGTCAATCAGCAATAAGCATAATAACTCTTAATTGAAAATCTGAAAATTACCACCAAACCAAAAAAGGAAATAAAAAAACCAGAAAAAATAAATTAGAACGTAAAGGGGTAACTGTCGTCATCAACTGGGTTCCTGGACATGCTGATGTGGAGGGAAAGGAACGGGCAGATCAACTAACCAAGAAAGCAGCAAAGTGATAATACATCAATAACCACCACAAAGCAAGATGTAAAGCAGGCGGCAAGAAAGTCAGTAATACAAAAATGGCAACATCAGTGGGAAATAAGTGAAGTAGGAAGGAAATATTTCAATTATCACCCCAATGGTAAACAAAAAGTAACACCTGATAATCCAACAAAACATTTTGCATTACTAAACGGACTTAAATTAATCAAAATAAAAAGCCTACCAGCATCTCATAAAGAGTCATGAAGAGGATAATAAGTGTATACATGGTGAAATGGACACAATATAACATTTTTTATGCAAATTTTAGAAATACAACTTGTACAAAGAGAAAACTTCAGGCAGCACATTTATTTCAATACTAGTACGCTACAATTGGAATTAGATACACTACTTAAAGTGGACACGATGTTACATCAGCGGTCTGTGAGTTAATCGACGAAACTCACCGATTTGACACTATCAACTTTTAAAATTTCCGACAGCGCCCACCTACAAAGTGAAATCATAAAGTGAAACTTCATTAGTGTAATATTTACAAACGCGCAAAGGACCAATTTCAATAAAGAAAAGGATGTAAAGACTATATATAAAGACTTTAGCGGATTTTATGACGGAAATGGCCGATGTGATCAGATTGTTTTACCACTAGACATGTTTCAAATTGTCCATCGTCTTCTCAAGAGCCACCCTCTTATTCGGCCATGCTCGCTCACTCGAATAAGTTATTTCGATAACAGAGCGGAAATAGCCGAGCAGTAACGATTGCCCTCTTTTTACCTATTTATATTTCTACCATTAACGCTCTGTTCGGGGGCGTATTAGTCACGACTACAACACGCAGTAAGGGTACATGTTCGTTCGTTCCTTTTCGTTTCTTATTTTATTTCATTCCTGACATTACAGGTACCCAATGACTAACGGTGATTACAGTAACATTCTTTAGACATTAAAAGTAAATAAATTTACGTAGAATGAGTGTAGGAATATAATTTTTTCGCGGTTGTGATAATTTGGCTTAGTCTCATGTAAAAGAAATTGTTAAAAGTAGTTCTTTATCGAGGTTGGGCAGTGATAAAGTCGAACGAAACTTAACACAAAGTCTTATTTCTTTCTAGTTATTAATTGTAATGTCTGATCAGAACGAACATATGTTTCTTGATGATAAACCAGAGGATTCGTCTAAGCATACAAACAGAAGAACCGAAGAGGTAACAAATGCGGATCTGTTCTCCCTGCTTAAAACCTACATGAATGACAAATTGAGCGGAACTGAGAAGACCTTTAGTGATACTACCGCAAGTCTAGCCAAAAAGTCAGAAAGACGGAAAATTCCTTTAAATTTAAATCAGATTAAGTTTCAGCTAAATACTGAGATTTTTTAAGACATTAATTCTGCAATACAATACGTTGAGATTGGTAGGCAACCAGAGTCAGTTTCTGTTTTGAAAGAATCCTTTTCAAGGCTCAAAAAGCGAAACAAAATAATTCACATTGCAGACAAATCGGAAAGAGGCGGAAGACTGTCGATGAATGTCTATCTGACGAAGTCGCGAGTGGTTTGGAGGATGATAAAAGAATCAGAGCCGCGGACAGCAGAGCAGTTAAAAAGATCAAATCAAGTAAGAAGGACCCTAAAACATCTAGAAAGAGACCAGCCGCAGCACCGTCTCAGTCCGCAACTTATGCTGGCAACTTTTCTTATTCTATGCAGCCCTTTTGTTGCAGCAGGAGCTGCAGCCTCAGCACAGAAAAATTCAAAGGCTAACGACCAATGTTTCAAGTGCTCAGCAATCGGACACTGTGTCCGTGACTGCAGGAAAAAGTTCAACAGCGACAAAGTAGGAGCTTCCAGAGGACCTGTTGTTTAAAGACACAAACAAAGATTTTTTCAAAGTACAGAGTATAGACAATCTTGAATCTTTTTATGAATATCAATCTGGTAAAACCGATATTTATGTTAAAGATAGACTAAAAACCCCTCAATTTCATTTTGGAAAAATATTTGAGCTTCTGATTTTATTTTAAGTATTATTGAAGAGAATTAATTTCATTTTTAAATTGTCTGTCTAAAGTTATTTTGCAAATAATAAATCTGCTTTCGATTATCGTAATTTTGTTGAAAATGCTATTTTAGATCTATTAAAGGGTGGATTCGTAAAAGAAGTTTCGAGTGCACCGAACGTGGTTAATTCTTTCACTGTTTCAGTTAACGGTAAAGGTAAGGAGAGGCTTATCCCTGACCTTAGGCATGTAAATACACGAGTAAATCTTGAAAAAATATAATTCGAAGATTGAAGAACTCTTAAGCTGTTCATTTGTGCCAATAGCTTTGGAATCGTTCATTAAAAAATCTGATATAAGTTGGTTTGCAGTTGTTGCTGTTGGCAAAATGATATCCGTTTTTAGCTATAATGCTGCCAGTGTTTAAAATTCGGCAAAAATAGGTTCATGCATCGACTACTTAAGATAATGAATATTGTGGTTACATTCGATATTATATCATATTACATTGCATAAAATTTAGACACTCTCTTTTTTTCTAAAAATCTTTTGTTTTATGCCCTTGATTCCAAACATACAAAATTTGGGTGAGAACCTGTATTTCTAGAAAGACCACAATTTTACAAAAGTAGCAAATAAAGAATATCTAAATAAATTACTGTTTTCTTTGCCATCCAATAATATTTTAACACTTAATCCAATCGAACGTGTTTTTATTGACACAGTAGTAAAGGAAAACTTGGTCAAAGGACGATTCACAGAAAAAGCAGTACCAGGGGAACTATAAAAATCAAACTGAAATTCACCCATTCTGACTACAGAGTAGCTGTATTACGATAAATATTAACAAAAATACATGCGAAAAGAAGACACCTCTGTATTGAATGGCTAGACTCAAGCTAGCAGCGCAGTTGTTCATATTTAGTTTTTTATGAAGAGTCTGTGTCCTGTTTCGTTTTGTTCCCTTTTCTCGGAATTTCTATTTCTACCGACACATCATTTTCGGGTTTTCTCTCGCTTTCTCCATTTAAAGTTTAAATACATTTATTTAACTGATTTGAGATTATTTTAATATTTTCCGTTCGGTTTTTTCTCATGCTGTCGTCCAAGGTTGGTTGTAAATTTTACGGCTTTAATCTATTTCATGAGACCAATCCCTTCTACAAGTAAAAGATAGAAGACATGGAGTGAACGTCAAAGAGAGCATACTCATCTAGTAGAAAACGGGAAAGGTCATTGAGTCTAGAATTTCCCTTATAGCTATTGCACAGTCATTTGTCGTAACACATGTAACAATTAGAAAACTAGTTATTACAGGTAAAATACCAATGTGAAAGATTCAATTCATCTTTCAGTTTACCCGGGAATTGAACTTTCACTTTGTTCATTTTCCATTTCTTGGTTGCCAGGAACGCATTGATACCAGAATTAAACGTGTTTCAGAACGCAATAAAATCATAAACATTTGAGTTGGGCAAATTGATTGATTAACAGTTTCAGAAAAGGGTCCCTTGCATACAAAGAACTATGATAAAGGAAGAAAGCAATGGTTAATTATAAATCAACATGCCAATTATACCAATATACGATCAAATATGGATTCATATTTACAAGTCTTTTTACTCTTATAATATAGTAATTGAAAATCAATGCACCTTAAAAATTCTTATGTAAACATTGTTTCAGGTGAAAATATTGGCAAAAAATTGTCATATATTATGATTAGAATATTCAAAACAGATATGGGGGTGAAATCTCATCCAAAGGCTTGAAACTCAATAAATGAAGCTTTCTTCTCTTGTTATTATATAACTCATCGGCAAAAGATATATAACCTGAATCAGTGAATATGATATTTTTTTCTCAAACTAAAAAAAATGACCCATTACAGTTTACCGCATATTGTATAAAATCAAGTCCCAAGAATGATAACCAAAATAAATAAATTTTACGCTGCGGTAAATAAACAAATGACATAAAAGCGAACACATAATTCCCAAAAGTACATTTGGAATGATGCGCCTCCAACAGTTGCCTTAAAGCATGGGTTTCTACCATGATACTTTCAAGCGAAAGTATGCAATTAATTTGCTTAATGATATTTAACCATAATTTACGTTTTTTAATGAAAAAGATTATAAAAGTGTGACCAAAACCTCGTTATCTGCAACTTACCGTTTTGCTCTACCACTATAACAGCAACTGTCAAGACATCGTAGACCACTTAAATGATGTAAATCGTCAAATCTCATTTCAAGACTTTAAAATTCGTTTCGACGGCATTCTTTTTAGCATGACAATTGATACATCGTTGCTTAGCGAAAATAAAGAAATTGCCAAATAATACTTATTTTTCTCACATCTGGGAATTTTGAATTGAACTCATACTTTTAGTTGCCAAATTTTTGTATGCGGTAATATGAATGAATTACATTTACACTTTTACTTAATGAATTATGCTGTCAGATGTCTTTCTTAGATCTTAATATAATTGATCTTTAATTACAATGGTTTAATATTATAAGGAAAAATATAGTATGCTTTCTGGAACTGTAGGGGGTGCTTTTTATAGAACATACTATTGGGAGTTGCTTGGTTGCTTTTAAATAATAGGTTTAAAAATGTATTTTGAAGTTCATTCTTATCACTTGATTTCAGAAAAAAAATTAAAGTATCCTTAGGACAGTGTATACTGTATGTATTATGAAGGCCTTTTCCTGTGTAGTTACAGAACAAACCAAAAAAGGCTATTCGCTTTCTCCGCCGCCTGTAGTTTGTGATCCCATGAAACCTTCACCTTAACCATGAGATGACAAATACCAAATTGGAAAATGGATATTGAGGAGAGTGTTTTTAAAGAGACAGGAACTGCTTACACTTTCTGATCATATGAGTTCACCACCGGTTTTTGGTTGAGTACGCATTATTAATAGTTTTGTGTTTTTAGTTTGATATATATAAATGTCATGTTCTGCCTTCTTCGTGTTCTCCAGATTGCCCTCTCGGTCGACTTTTTCCTTTTGTCTAACTCTACGGTTTTGTTTCGCTTCCTTTCTTTTGTGGTGGTGTTGGAAAGGGATGGCTAATTGGCTGTGATGTTGGTACCTAATTTAAACTTGAATTCAAAAAAGAATGTGGAAAGTATGCCAGAAAGACCCAATCCGCATTCGATATGCATTTTTTAACAAATTTAAAAAGCCAAATACAACTGCGTGTAAAGCGCTTTTCTGGATTTACCATCATCATACATGCTAAGGGACGGAATAGGAAGATCAGTAAAATTAATGAATTGTTTGTTATGGGTCAAATGAAATAGTTCATGACCGAATGAACGCCGATACGCAAAATATAAAACATCAGAGAATTTTACAAATCACTACAATGTTGGAAATAAGTAATCGTAAACTGTTTTTTACCAACATACATTCCAGTTACCGAAAAAAAAATAAGAACATACAATTCAAGCACGGGGAAGATTTTAACAACCTTAATACAGCACAAGAGAAAACCTCCTTAATATTATTTATTTAAAAGAAAGGATATGGAATCTATACCAGAAAGACACAATCCTTATTTGATATACGTTTATAACAAATTTTCAAAATCCAAATATAACAGCGTGTAAAGCGGTGTTATGAATTATCCGTAATCAGATACGCTAGGGGACAAATATAGGAAGATCAGCCAAAATTTATAAATAATTTGCTATAATTATGGGCCAAATTAAAAATACAGTTTATGACGTAATGAATACCAATAAGCCAAATATAAAAAAACAACAACAGCGAATTCGAAAGAAGTAAATGCAACAAACTGAATATTTCCAACATACACTCCTGTGCCCGAAAATAAATAAAATAAACCTCAAGCAAGGGAAGCTGTAGAGATCACTGTAGCCTTTAAACTATATAGCGTGGTTTGTACCATACATAAAACGTAATACGGCACCTGTGATAAGGTTATCGCTGCAATATTTTGGAAATACTGATAATGGTATTGTCAAATACCAAATAAACAAACGATTTCCATACTCAAGTACCGTCGATCAAGTCAAATAAAATCGAGAAGATTAATACATGTAATACGTCAATTTCTATTAAGGAGTTGCCAACAAATTTTAAATAAATAAAGTTTTAAAAATATGCTTGTGTTTTATTTCTGGTTCATTCAGTCTAGCATCAAGTTCACTTTTTCATCACATCGTCTAACAAGCAATCCTATCTTTTCTGTAAAAGATACAATAGCATATTAACTTTCGACCTTGAGTCGCACCATGAGAAGGACTTGTAAATTCTATTCAAAGAGATGTAAATTATCTAATTCTGAATGTTTTAGATAAATTTAATTTTTGTCTCATATTTGTTACACTGTACTACATCATTCCATTTTTTATTCCAACCATCAAAACGATGTTGCTTTATAAAACTCAATTAAGAAGAGTTTTAATAAGCAGGTCTCAAAAAGTTTCAATTGGCATCAAGGCATGACGTAAAAAATCGCCATCGGTCTTTTAGATGGCTGTCATAGATAATAATATCGCATCTGGTATATGTATTTTATGCATATTATATGGACGATATGGATTTTCCATTTCTTGAAGCTACCATAAATTATTTAAATATTAGTTAACGAAGACAAATAAGACTGTAAGACTTAATAAATACACATAATTTGGCGTGCAACCTGGTTTTCTACTGCTCCAAATCAATATGTAACCTTTACGAATATACATTACTGAAATAAAATATAGCTTATTTACATAATACAATCTATAGAGAGTGGCCATTAAAGTTGTTTTGAAAAATTGACCATGAGGGAATACTTATTTCTAAGTTTTATGACAAATGGGACGACTTCAACTTTCCTATTGTAACATTGTATTTGATTTTGTATGTATTACTGTCGGGCAACTTATGACAGATTTTGTAAGATTTCTTTGCCCGTGGTTATCTGTAATTTGTTGACCTTACCCCTTTTTTGTGTTCTTCAATGCACAGATGTAGTGTCGTCGACATCTAGCAAAGAATTCCGCTCAAACCAGTGCTAGGGGCCGTCTTGAACTTACA
>JARWCS010373229.1:0-10179 GCA_034783895.1 Geukensia demissa
GTTTCATTTTGTTGGCCATGGTCCTGTCTGTCTTCCGACTTGACGATTTCTGTCTGCACCTTTGGTATCTTCGAATTTCTTCTCAGAATTTCCATGTCCCTATTCCGGTATAAAAAATCACACTCATAATGCAATGCAGAAATATTGCAAGAAATCTGCCTTATATAATCGCATTAAATTTACATGTATTAACTGATTGACTAATTTTCTAAATATATTTTAAGAACTCATATATTCCAAGCATGTCATCCACACAGCAGCTTTCTTGACTTGTACTTAAGCGTTCTTTACCTTGTTTACAGTGACAATTCATTTGTCATGACGTAGTCAGATCTAAATTGTAAAAAAAAAGATATTTTCTTACACATATGCATGTTTAATCTCATATTTAAAGGTCAAGGGTCGTTAAGGCACATTAATTTGACTAAAAATGAAAAGTTGCCAATATCTATTACTTTATATTTTTTGCAACGAATTATGTCTATAAAAAGAAAACCCAAACAGAATACTTATTTGATTACTTCTACAACGGTCACGTGGCCCACAGAAATTGCTTTAAATATGAAAATACTAAGAAATTACTTAATTTGATTCAACATTTAATTCAATTTTGACGATTTTAATATAGATCGCACACAAAAACATCACAACCAAACTTTGCACAATTAAAGATATATTAAGTACAAGTGTTTGGTTAAAATATCTTCGTGATGTTTTGGTGGTATTATATCTATTTTGAACAAAACACCTTCAAAAACTAGTATTTATTTTTAAGAAAATGTTATATTTTTGTTGAAATAGTCAATATACTCTGCCGTTTTGTAGAAATAACGAAAAATATACAAGAAAAAGTAATTAATTATTTAAAGACGATTATTAAACAGCATTTTTATAACAACTTATTATTGTGCCACAAAATCGAAAATTTTGATCAAATAAGGGGCTTAAAATTAAAATAAACACTCAATGTTATCCAATTCAAAATCTTCAAAATACTTAGATAGTATGAAATATTTCTTAATCTATTACGGACATGAAATATTTTTGAGCCTTTAGTTTAATTTTTATCTACTTGCCCGGCCGCAACGTTCAATTTATAATAGAAATGACAGTGTCCGTTCGTTTATACTCCTGGAATGTAAGCACTTTAACTATTTTGAATTTTTGTATAATACTTATAAAAGATTTTATAAAACCAGTTCAAATGTGGGATCGTTTAAAATTTTGTAAGATTTGTACCTCTTGAAAACTTAAAATTGTCAAGTTGTCTTTGTAAGCGATCTAGAAATTTTATTTCATGTCGGATTTGGAAAACAGATTCAGAATATTTATATGGATAAGCTCTATAACTAGAATGAAAATGGACCCGGTTCAAAAACTGTTGCAGGAGTATGCTACTTGAAAACTTAAGTATAGTGCATACTTATGAGGTAAAGCATATCTAATTGTCCATCGTGATTCAATATTTGATATTTTATTGTCCTCAAAAACCACCCCAATCTGACAACAAATAGCATTTTTTGTTGACCATTCGGTACAAAAAAGCGCAGGTATATTATAAAAGGTAATTGTTTTTATTGCAGTACGTTTCACATAATTGGGTCTCACAAATTGTGTCGCCTGCGTTTCGCAGAGCCACACAAAGGGATCACTATCCGTTGTCTTGCGTCGTCCTTAAATTTCTGTAACATTTTTCTCAGCAACAATGCAAGTTAGCTTCCTGATATTTGGCAGAGTGCTTCGGTACCGGGAAATGTATCGTGTAGGGCAGTTTCAAGCCGGTCCCATATCCATTTCCTGTCTTTTTTGTCACAGTTTTCTCAGTGTCATTTCCACTTCCTGTTTGCCGACTCTTTGACTATTTTCTCATGTTGGAAAATTCTGTCACATTATTAGCAGCAACCATGCAGGTTAGCTTCCTGATATTTGGCACAAACCTTTGGTATGGTAAAGAGTATTATGTTAAGCAGTTTAAAGGCGGTTGCATTTCCACTTCCTGTTCGCCGATAATTCAACTATTTTTTCATGTTAGAAAATTTCTATCACATTTTACACTGGAATCATCAGTTTAGCTTGCTAATATTTGGCACAAGGCTTCAGTATAGTATGGTGAACTGTATCATGTAAGACAGTTTTGAACCCATTGGATGTCCACCTCTTGTTTGCCAATATTGCTTGAGAGTATGTGGGTGCAGGCGACACACGTCTTCCGAGGAAGACTCAATACCGAGTTTCGATGTGGTTTTAGATAATCATATTGCAAACCGTCAAATCTGGTAAAAGACTACACAAAATTTATAGCAAGCAACCTTTCTGTATTTCAGAATCCCTGCATATTGGTTTTGTTTCCACTTATCTGGAAAAAGCAGATTTTTTTTTTATTTGTCCATTAGAATGAATTTTGGTTATAAATTACAAATTAAAAAACAAAATGTTGTTTTGATGTTTTTCGAATTCATATTCATCGAATAAAAATAATTCAGAAAACGAATTGAATCAGTTCCATCTGAATTGCGATTTTCACCACCTTATAAGGAACATTTTCACAGAAAATCTAAAAATATTGTTATGAGTGCAAGATAAACTCTTTGTGCTGTATAACATTAATCTAGAATCCTTCAGCTCCGAATAGATTTATATCAACTTTTCCTTTTTTGTTTACATTCTACAGATAGGTCGAGTTCGAAATATATTAAATAACAAAAACTCAGAGACTCGGTTATGTGCGACGTACTTTCTCTGTATAATTCTAAATCTGGTGGCTATGTTGTCTGTACCTTTCAAATTGGACAAGGATAATGCAGAAATATATAGGTCTGCTTATACAAAACATCTGGTAGTAAGGGTGGGTTATAACAAAATATTATCACAAGAGAGATGAACTCTCGTTCATATGTAGCAATAAAGTCGCACATGCATATGTAGTCTATATTTCTAAGTTGATATGCTACTCCAGAATTTGTGCTTCCTGTCAGGATTTTATTGATAGATGTTTGCGGCTGACAATAAAGCTATTGAACCAAGGATTTCTCGAAAGATTAAAGCTATCACATCCGAAGGAAAGTTGTCGACCGCCACCATAATCATGTTGACAGTTACGAAATATTTATTTCAAATGTGATAGATATTTTCTCACAGTTATGATAACTACTAAGTAACACGAAAGTGGAGCAGAAGTTACTACCATTCCGGAACACCTTAACTCACCTTTGTGTTGGTTGGATTTGCAGTACTCTGGTATATTGTTTTCAGTGCTTTATTTGTCTTCCGTTCATTTTTTATTCATGGTTTTGTCTGATTTATTGCCTCCCCCCGAGGACGGCCGGGTGATGGAGAAAGGCTGTTCAGTTCCTCCGCCTGCAGGAAAAACTCTTGCTAAAGGGTTGTCCGTTTGTTGGGCGGGATGTACAAGTACTCGACCATCCCGAGTGTTGCCGGGGTTTAGAAGTATGCTCCTTGATTTCTCCGTCAGGGTAAAGGGGCGTCCGCTGGTTGAGCTGGATGTATAATTTCTCAACCCGTCGAAAGGGAATGCTAATGTCGTGCCCGTATTGGGAGAATGTCAAGCTCTTAGCACGTTAAAGATCCCTTTGGATCTTTGACTTCCTATGTTTTGGTTCTAAAGCTACTAATGAGAGGTTACTCCTTGAAATGTATATATTAAGCATACTTAAAATTTTCCATATTTATTCATGTGCAAGGAGCACCTTTAGTTATTCCTGCCGTCGGATTTAGCTTTCAATTGCGATTTGTTTGGATTTGAATGCTTTTTTTGCTATGTTTGAATATGTGACTTCCTATGTTTCGGTTCTAACGCTATTAATGAGAGGTTACTCCTTGAAATGTGCATATAGCATACTAAAATTTTCCATAATTATTCAACATTGGTACTTTGTATTTGCAACACCTCGTAGTGAGTAATCGTAGGTTGCCAACTGCTTAAGCTACGTTTTCTGCCCATACCCAAACTGTCCCAACTTGGTATCATGTGGCTAGAAATTTCCCCGGCCTAACCCCCAGTTAACCCTTTATATGATTTGTTGTTTGATAACTTGTTCTCGTCCTGAATATGCATGAAATATTTGCTGCTGGACGTTAATTAATAATCAATCGATCAAACTGTTTTTCTGACTTTTCTATTTCTATCTGCCCATTTGGTATCTTTGGATTCTGTTTAGTTGGTTGTTGCTACTTGTATTGTATTTAACTAAGTAAAATGTTAAATTGATAACTTCCTTTCTGTAAGATTGTTGGGCCAAAAAGGGTCTTAATACCCTTCATGCATTTTGCCGTTGTTAATCAAGGCCTCAGCTTAATTCGTCTTTTATACATTCG
This sequence comes from Geukensia demissa, assembly GCA_034783895.1. NCBI lineage: Eukaryota > Metazoa > Mollusca > Bivalvia > Mytilida > Mytilidae > Geukensia > Geukensia demissa. The sequence continues at coordinate 4,336 of JARWCS010373229.1, forward strand.
ACTAAATAGGAAAATGGGATAGTCTTATCAGTGTACTGAATTGAACATAAATTATCTCTAACTGTAACTGTTTAATTTACAATGTTACACTATGGAAAAATATCTGGTTATACTTCTTTTTTGTTTGGCCACAAAAGTGTCCTCACTAAATATTTCTAGTGTTAATTCTTGCGAACAAGACCCGACTAGCAATGTTTGCCTATTACAAGAAGTACGATCCTTAAAACTGGAGCTTCAGGCGATGAAAACTGAATTGGCAAAAACTAAAGGTATTTATCATTAATTAAATTTACGGCTACAATCTTTTAAGCTACAAATAACATAATATTAAAAATGACATTGAATAAAAAACTAAGGAGAAAACGTAACAAATCCAAAGGGATCTTCTTGCTGAAACCGAGAGGTCTCAACATGAACGAAAGCAAGGGTGGAGTCTCATTTATTGTGATAAAATTTTCAGTATTAAGTTAAAATATCGCCAATAATTCACTTTGTCAGACACATAGACACAATCTGGATGTCAATAGGACCGGGGTATAGAAATAGGCCCTTCGATTTCTGGACCTATAGGTAAAACCACTGTTAAAGGGCCACCCGTTGGTTTGAGTGGTTCATAGGTGGCCATTTGCTCAAAAGCTGAATTTCCGCCTTACTCGAACAGTCCCAATTTGGTATCCTGTTGCTAGAAATGGTTACATCTTTGATGTGAACAGATTGATAGTAAATTATTACATTTCCTGTCGATTTTTTACCCTGAATAGTAGTCATTTTCATCAAAGCAGAACAGAACATTCTTTGAGTCTCTTTGTCAGCCGGAAAAGCATACTATATTCTATGTCAGAGTTTGCTGGAATGGGTAAATAGGTTGTGAAAGAAAAACTGTCTACCGTATTCTTATAAAATAGTGTTTATTTTGTAGATTGATAAAAGTGCAAGTAACTTGCAATAATACTTTTTAGCAATCGCGATGTGTTTTAAGCTTTGCCGAGTTTTTAATTCTCTACGGGGATTTTACATTATAAAATTAGCAATTTGTTTCCCGGAAGTGGGCACGCGTTAGCGCGATACTGGGAGTATACACTGTCAACGCCTCGTAATAATTAAGTAATTTAACTAGAATTAGAAATAATTAACCTGCAAAAATACTTAGTGGTGCCCCTGCATGGAATTTTATAAGTAATTCTTCTGATATGTACCGCAGGAGGGGGTCCGAATAAAAATAAGCGCAATTTTTCAGATTACTTTATCAAGGTCAAACTTCAGCGTTCCCGCCAAAAACAAAGATGGCCAACTCTCAACGTTAAATCCCCGTAGGGAAATTCAGGGGAACATAATAGTATGTAAAACACCTTTACATACTGTAAAGCATGGACCGTTTACCGTGGGGTAATTCTTTCTTTTGATTTAAAATAAATCCAAAGACGGAAAGGAATATATAATTAATTAAGCCTGAAATTCGCACTCCAGAAAAGCTTGACATACATGTAGAGTATGATTTTACCGTAAACTGCTTATGAAAGAAGTACCATATTTTTACATTATTATTACTGTTTCATTACTTTTGAATTTCTGAGTAAATTTGATGCAATATCTATGTGATTATCTTAAGTGCCAACTAGATAATCCTTATGCAGTTTTGCCTTTGTATTTGATTAATTTATTAATATTTTGTTGTCTTGTCTGTCATTCAGTATGAAAAACTGACACTTATTCAAGGTGATCCCAAGCTCGTATCAAGAAATGGACTTCCATACTTGTCGACGATTTTGTCGAACCATATGGGTTTTGCAGTGCTTTGTTGAGTCTGGTTCTTATTTAAGCTTTTAAGACATGTCTACAAACAATCGAAGTTACCAAAAAAGGAAGTCAGAGGAGAAACTATAAAGTGTCCAAACAAGACACTAAGACACGAATCACACAAAACAGTTCAAGCGGCACAAACCGTTTGACAACGAGGCAAGCTAATGGCATCAGTCGTGTGACTCGCAGTCAAAATCTAGTCACAATCGGTGATAGTCGCAAGCGGTATAAGAATAATATTGCTGTTACAACCATTGGAAGATGTATGCATTGTCACCTAATATTTCGTATCAACCAATCAGGGCATGGTGACGACCAAAAATTTCTGCCAGAAATCCTTGGTTAATATAAAATAGGAGATGTGGCATGATTGTCCATGAGACAGCCATCTACCAAAATAACAGTCGAAATTAAACTTATGTAGGTCCCATTATGGTCTTCAATAATGAACCAGAGTCTATACCATAATAAAACATTTAAATGACCATTAAATTTCAAAATGTTACACTATTAATCAAATACGAAAATAAACCTAATCTTTTGAAAAAAATGGTGAACGAATAACAATAAATGTTATGTAATAAAAAAAATGGTGAACGAATAACAATAAATGTTATGTAATAAATGTCCCTAACCTGGGACAGTGGTGTGACAAACAACAAAAACACACGATATATATCTCTCTCATGAACAAACACTCCATTACTGTGAGAATATAAGGGCAAACACATCAAGCACGGGAATACATTCTACCTCATACACACACTACGGGCAACAATGTCAAAAAGAAGCTTTTATGTCAAATTACCCCCTATCTTTGAAGAAGACGTAATTTGAAAAGTGTATAGACTATATGCAGGAGTGGTTGGAAAGTTGATAAGAGATGCATAAAACTGTTTAATGTCTTAATACAATTAAGTTCATTTACTTTGTCAAACATAACTGAATTTTTTTTTGCAAACCGATTTATCTATTATAAAGTGTATTTCGTGATCATTTGTAAATATTCTTATCGGGTGAGCCACTAAGAACAGGTTTGGTTTTGTGGTAATATATATCATCTTTGCCCAGTGAGAAGGCGAGAGAGGTTGGTCTCAGACCCAAGGGCTAAGATATCTGTGTGAATCCTGCCGAGGGATGGACAAATGATATCTTGTCGCGAGGGTCTGGGACCAACTAGTCGTAAATTTCCGCTGAGGACTGATGCTTTTTCTCGCCAAATATTTTCTTTTTAAATTTGGAAATCAGTTTGTGTAAGCAGTATTTATTGAATCTATTTATTGACTTGATTTATTTAGCCTTCTAGGAATAGATTTTTACGAAAAATTTTTATATTGTTTTATTTAAAATATACTATATGTCAAGTTTGAAAAAGTGTTAAATTCTTCGTTTATTTATTTATTTAAATTCGATAAAAGTTTTGGCGCCAAAAAGATTTATCTCCTCTGCGTACTTCCTGTCTTCTGCCAACACAACAGCTCGTGTAGAAAATCAGCTATTCTGCTTTAATCATTATATATATTTTGTATTTTTTTTAATATTTCAATTATATTTTTTATCAAATACCTTCAAGGTAAGTTGTTTATAACTGTTAATATAAGACTAATTTGCCAAACCATGATGAAGTGGAGGTGTCATTATTGCCAAAACCGGCTCGTGCTAACACTAATTAGGTGAGATAGGTGCATGTGCAATATTAGGACATCTCAGACCCTCTTAATTTTGGGATTTCTATATCTCATGGACGAGAAAAAAATTTTCCCCACAACGGTTGCAGGATCTTAACGTTAGAGAAAATATATATGTTAAATCTTTTGCATAGTTGCTTAAATGCTGTTACAGGACAACTTTGAATTATTGACTATATGGAATATCTATTAAAAGGCTATGAATGAAAAGATATATAATTTAGAAGTTGACAAAAAAGTCTATACCTGGAGTTTATACCACAGATGGTTTGCCATAAATTCCGCTAATGAGAGGATAAGTAAATCCAGTGTCAAATAACCATATGAGAGATCAAAAGTGCATAGGCTAAAGAGACAAGAATAATTCGAAGAAAGCAAAAATATAAAACGAAAACAAAAAAAGAAAGGCCTGGACCCAACCAACTTCTGTTCAAAACAGGAGTGGGATTGGATTATCCGTAAGGGTAATCATCCCGCGTACAATGATGACCATTCTCCAAAATTTGAATTTAATGTAGCTAAAGGGTTTCATAGGAGAGATTTTGCCATACACTATTGCGATTTATTTATATTGGCGGTCATATTGGTTGGAAGAGGGTGAAGTATAATGAACGATGCATGGACCACTCCACCAATTTCTTAGTGGTTTCAGAGGAGGAGTTAGACCTAATTTTAGACCGATCGACGGACGGACGTAATCCAATAGCTCACATGACTGTTGGGTCAGTTAAGATAAACATGTATAAAAAAACTCACAGGCAATAAAGTAAAAATAAATAAAGTAAAAATAAATAAAGTAAAAATAAATAAAGTAAAAATAAATGTAAACAATAGTTATAAAATGCCTAATCCGTCTAACGGTAAGGAATGTAATCCTCAACAGAATATGAATAATTGTTAACTGACTATCTTTTTCTGGTTTTCAGCATCTGTTTGCCCAGTTGTAGCATTTAGGGTGCAGTTTACGACCAACATACGCAATCCTTCCACAGGCTACCATTTCGTATTTGACGACGTAAAATTGAATATAGGCGGCGGATATAATCTTCATCATGGGACTTTTGTTGCACCAGTATCCGGCATATATTTTCTTAACCAGCATTTTTCTATATCACCGGGAAATAGCGCCTCCCTAATAAGAATAGCAATGAAAAGAAATGGGGAACTCATTTCTCACATCATGAGTCCAGGCGTTTCTCACTGGATCGAAGATTCTTTTGTAAACATTGTACATTTGAACGCAGGAGACGACATTTGGATTGAGGTAATTGAAAACAATTTTCCGTTTGCAATTGGAGGAGATTCGAGCGTTGGACCCCATTCAGTGTTTGAGGGGTTTTTGATTAACTGCTGAAGTCAATTTCTTTTTATATAAACTAATAACCTAATAAATGCAAGTGATTTACAAGATATCCTATAGTTTATTTTGACACATAAATGAATAATATGTGACGCAATTCTTGATACTTACAAACATGTATAAGGAATTCGAAGATACCAAAAGGGCAGACAGAAATCGTCAAGTCGGAAGACAGACAAGACCATGGCCAACAAAATGAAATGAAAGACAAATATAGAACACACAATAATTACTGATTAAAGTTCACATCAGTAAGCTATGAGTGTAAAATAACTGCTCGAAGGGTTTTACGAAAAATGTTACTTTTAATTGCTATAGTATAGACAAGTAATATCCCGTGATTATAAACATAAATTAAAGGTGGAAACACTCCTTACGTCATAACAAAATGACCCCAGCGGCAAAATTGGAACCGTGATGAACTACAAACATTTAAGTGTATATTCAATTTGTAGTATAAGTTTCATACAACACTAACAGAACTGATATCCTAACACATGTTACAGACAGACGGACAAATAACATCTTTGCTAATGGCATATATATATAAAGCATGTCAAATATTTGGTAGATTTTCAACAAGATCATGTGTTGATTGCACTATATGTAAGATAAACATTAAAAAAGGTTAGCAGCGCCTTAATAAGAGGGTGTGCTCCATATATATATGGGCGCTCACTATTTTAACAGAACAGATCAGATAAGAAAGATTTCGGATACGATCCGGAACTTTATAGTAAAAGAGAAAACACATGGAAGTTCATTTCTTAAACAGATGTGAACTTCAGTTTAATCACGTTATAACTGAAAAAAGTGTATACCTTTCTGAGCGATTTTAAAATAGTCAACAAAGTATATATCTTATGTAGTGGTTCACCTTAAATCATGCAAATAGACAAAACGATGATAAGTCATAATTTCTTTTAAGGAGGTAGACTCATGTTAAGGGACATAACTCTTATAAATCTTAAGTACGTTTGTGTTAACCATTTTTAT
>JARWCS010373240.1:0-10179 GCA_034783895.1 Geukensia demissa
AATTTATTTTCCAGCCCCCCCCCCCCCCCCCCATTTAGAATTTTATAAGGGCGAACAAGTAAAGTCTTATTCCTGCTCAGATAATGAAAGATATCGGAAGCATATGTGATAGAATGCTGATTACTTCGTAAACAATCATGCTATTTAAACAGGATTAAGAATACATTCCATGCATCTCATAAACATCATCTGGGATGCATTGTTTCTAATAAAAAAGAAAAAAACACGGTTCCCACTTTCAAGCTAAATGATTCGGTCAGGAAATATGGTATTAAGCGCTTTTCACACAGTTCAATCTTGCTTTTTGAGTATTTGTTATAAAAGGACGTAAGACCTGGATCGTAACTTTGTAGCATGAATTCCTTACTACTTAAAATATAATATACATCAACGCCCTTGTGCCATTTCCTTTAATATATTGTCAAACTTGCCTTTGTGTTCACCTCTATTAAGCAGCCGCTTGCTTTTAAAGGCCAACTTTTCTATTCCGTTTTATTAAGATTGTAATATTGATTAGTCTTATTTAAGTGGTCACTTGTCTTAAATGATCACTTTGACTACCTCTAAAAGTTGGCTTCTTCCTACAAGTTTGACTCTATGTTGTTAGAATTTTGAAAGTTCTGATTGCATGTTTATCAATTGCTGTAATGCAAAATAATTTGTTACCCTTTGTCTTCAATTTAATTTTGGAATTCGATTTGGACATCCAACTGCTTGAATTTTATTCTTTTTTGTCTTCATGAAAAACAGTAGCTTATCAGCGACAATTAATCTTTCGACTGGTCATAAAGTGTCATGGATTGATAAAATGTATAATTTCCTAATAAGCATTTCCAGACATCACTTTTATGGCTTCTCATAAGTATCTGTGACCTTTTGAGCATTATATTTTGTCTAATGGGTTGTTTTTTTTGTAAAAATAAGCAATTTACTTTGCGTATGTATAAATTTTATTCAGTGATACCATAAAGCACAAACCATTTGATTTGGGCTGCTGGATAGGAGGACAAGGTTTCAAATAAAACTGTCCGGAGTTTGAAAAAAAATAATGTAGCCCAGATAGCCCTTCAAGAAATTTTCTTGCTAAAATTGTGTCCATTTGAAAAAAAAATGGTTACCAATTTTTTTGTACTTGCACTGAATTATGGAAAAAAATTCTCAAGTGCTTCGCCGGCGAAAAAGATAATAATTTGACCAAGACTCAGACTGAAAATAAAAAACAAAGATGTTGATCTATAGTATTTACAGCAGATGTTATACTGTATATTTCCCGGATTCGGTGATTTACTCTGATGTATGGTTCAGCTCATATTGGTCTACACTTAAACAATATATTACAAAAAAAAAAAATAAAATAAAAAAAAAATAAAAAAAAAATAAATGCTTACCAATGTTGAATACATTTGAGAATTTCGCTATTGTGTATGTGTATTTTAAATAGTAATCTCTCATCAGCAGTATTTAAAACATATGAAAACCGAGATAAAAATAGTGAAAACTCATATCTAAACAAATTGAAACGGGATACAAAATGCCGTCCTACCACATGTACCATAAATGCAAAATACAATAAAAAAAATCTGTCGAAATGTTTGAAATACAGAAATTTAAACACAATTCACAATTCAGACAAGATTGATTCGATAGCAGTGACTTTAAAGTTGTGCTATCTATTTCTCTTCCACATAACATTCAAGGCTATAACTTCTTCCAATGATGATCAATTGTATAAATATCAGAAGGAATTGAGGTTTACAAATCTATTATCAGGATCCATATTAAACCAAGAGGCGCTGTTTTTACATGAACTGCTGTAATAGTTTAAGTAATTTGTTAACCTAGAGTTGATCATCAATGTAATTTTGGAATTTGAGTTGGACATCCATCTGTTCGTATTTTATTCTTTTGCTTTTTATGGGTAAGAAAATAACCTCAGCAACAATTGAGCTTACGACTGGTAATAAGGTGCCATCCTGGCTGGGAAAAAATGTTTTCATAAGTGTTTGTGACCTTTTGAGAATTATATTTGGTCTTATGGGTTGTTAATCTAATTGGTCAATTATGTGAACTTGTCTTTTGTCGAAATGAGCTATTTTCAAGCACAAACTATGTGATTGTTGGTTGTTGGATAAGAGGTCAAAGATTCAAATCAAACTGCCTTGAGTCTGACAAAAATGAATCTAGCCCAGATAGCGCATCAACAAATAATCAGGCCCATAATTTGTACATTTATAAAATGTTGATATTTTTTCTCGCATACACTGTATTATAAAATTGCTACCACGCTTGACCCCAAAAAAATCCAGCACCCCAAAAATAAATTGTCGATGCCTAAAATTTCCCCAGTTTTCTTGATTTATGCTGATTAATGGGCCAATTCAAGTTGATATACACCTATAGAATATCTAACTGAGAAAGACCAAAAATAAAAATAAATGTCAACCCATGTTGAATAATCAATGCAAATATCGTTATGTTGTATGCGTTTTGGTATGGATCATGTTCCCGAGGTTATTCTCCAGTCCAGTTATCAGACTTGTCTGACATGAACTTTATGAAACAATGTTTAACAGAAATTTGTTGCATTTGCTGAAATTCTTTGCTTTAGCACTGAAAATACGCTAAAAGGCTTCGAAAAGTATTGCACTTATTAGTTGGCCCTGCTGTCGGTTTGGATTTGAGTGCTTCGTTTGCTATGTTTGGACCTTTGAATTCCTATGTTCTAATGCTACTGATGAGAAGTTACTCCATGAAATGTACAAATACCGGTACCATAACCAAACATTTCGACATTTATTCAACATTGATAATTTTGTATTTTAAAGAGTAACTCTTATCAGCAATATTAGAACCATAACATATAACTGATACAAAAACATAGTGGAAGAATTCATATTCTGGCCTACAATGAACATTACAAGGAATAAAGAAGAAGAGAAAAAAGTCCAAAGGGCCAGACAAAATGGGAAAGTCGACAGACATGACAATCTAGAGAACACGAACAAAAAGGAACATTACACATATACATATACAACTAAAACAAATATTCATCTTTCAACAATGCGGACCCAACCAAGTGGTCCGGAAGAGTAAGCTGTTCATCTTATTTTAATAGAACCGCAGCATAGTCCGTTATCCAATTCGGTATCAATCATGACCGGGTAAAGGGGAAGGTATTATGGGATCACAGTCTCCAGATGGAGAAAGCGAAATGCCTGTTTTGGTTTACTATGCAACTTCACAAGAAAATATCAGTCTTCACCTGTAACCGGATATTCCATACCGCCAGCAAGATTGTGGTATTGACCGTACAATTTCTGGAGTGACTTTAACCGAGGAGCAACATATTTGTTTGTCGTAACTGTAGGGGTTTTGTATTTCAATAAACACAAAAATAATTACTTATTTACATTTAAGACAAGCCTGAATGCTAGCAATGACTTCAAAATTGTGCTATCTATTTCTTTACCAAGTAACATTTTTAAAGGTATTTCAAGGTTATTACCTCTTCAAGTGATGATCAGTTTTAGCTGTTATAATACAAATGACAGAATGAATCGAGGTTTAACAATCTATTTTGAGGTTCCATTAAACAAAGCTGGGATTTATATTTGTCTACTGCGCAAACATTAATTTAATATTGGTAAATTAAAGTTTTACGGGAATACATAGAGGCTGCTTACTGACGCATTTAATTATTTTTTTTAACAATATCAGTCTGAGCTACCGTACAGATATTCCAGTAATATTAATTTGCATATAATATTAGAAATGGTACCAAACACCACGCCATCCTAATGCACTTGTAGAAATTTGCTCATAATTCTATGTATTTTGTCTTCATTTGTGAAACATTCAATTTCAGCTAACGTTACTGATTATCCTAATCGGCGAATTGTTTTGACAGTACATCAGGAAATTGAATAACTCCGAATAATATCTATAGGCAAATATGAATAATTTGTCTCTTTTGATAGTCAGTTTGACCCAGATCTGTCAAGGCGGCAGCCATGATCTAAACGGCAAACACTATTTTCATAACCCCAATGAACTTCTATTACAGATATAGTATTAAGTTTATATAAGATAAATGTTCACTATCAAAACTCTTTCATTAAGTTCGTCGAATGATTTACGTCTTACCATATCATTGGGAATGTTTCATCAGGATATAATTAAATATAAAAAAGTGCGAAAGTTAGAGCCATCTTTTTTTCAATTATTTCTGTAAGATCGACTGGGACTGAAATAAGAACGACCGTTAAAATTAATTTTTCATTTTATTTTGAAATATTGCCAATTTTTTTCTTAAAACGCTATGGTCCTATTAAACAATATTTAGATGTAAAAATCAACAATAGTTGATCAAAACGCTTTAAAAAGCATTATATTTAAACAGGATAATATACGTAAAATTTAGAAACAGTTTACGAAATAAATCCTTTTTAATAAAGGGTTTCATATGTACTAAAATGAGTATGTAATAATTCTTTGTTTTACTACAAATAAATGAGAAAAGTAGCCGTTCAAATAATGACGTCGCTATTCAACGTGGGATTTGGAACACTATCTTAAGATTCACATGACAAAATTCATTCATAAAAATATTAGAAAAACAACTCTTACATTTTTAGAAGGAATTCGAAGATACCAAAGGGGCAGACAGAAATCGTTAAATAAATAGACATACAAGACAATGGCCATCAAAATGAAACGAAAGACAAACATTGAACAAACAACATCACGCTGAAAACTAAAGCTGGAGTAACAGGAACCCTACAAAAAACTAGGGTGCGTTCAGGTGATCCGGAAGGGAAAGTAACTCCTGCTTCACAAGTGATAGAACATTGATAATCGTATTTCTTACATTTTCGATAATTAAACCTTCAAGAGTCTAAAAAATTCTCAAAATTGAATGTTTAATAATCTCAACTGTATAAAATACAGTTATCAATGACTAACAAATTAAGATTGTCTATATAAAATCTATATGTACTGCTTTTTGGAGCAGTTTTGTTTTAGGCTTACAGTGTATATAAATTACTAGTAAACCAGTTACAGTTCCTTATTTGAACAGATGGATTTGTTTTGTGTGTTTTGTCTTGACTTGGGAATAAATTTGCTGAAAGTAGCCACTAGCTTAATATTTTGGAATTACATTTCCAATACCTAGGGTTTTTTTTTATATAATATTGACTATTTTGGGCAACTAGTTAAATATGAAGAGTGTTATTTCTTTTTAATAAACGTACAGTTGTTTTATGCTTTTAATTTTCAGTAAGGTTTTATATTATTTACATATATTCTGTAAGTAAAATTAAGTTTGCATTTGTAAATGATTTGCTGTGTTTTTGTTTTATTTAAATTGACAGAAAAGTTTTCAAAAATATCGAAAAGAAAATCAATGAAGATTAAGATTGACAACAAAATGGTCATGAAGAAAACGTACGTTCCAATGAAGCTAAATAAATTAAAACGTCTATCATAAAAAAATTAAACATCTTAATGGTTTTTAATACTCTGTACCCATAAAAATTTTAAAAATATTCTTGAATTATAGAAAAAACGTGTCCAATGGACACGGATGCTCTGTCCCGGCAAACAGGAAGTATACATACGTTAGATCTGAAAAAGGGGACACGGACAACTCACTCGGATAATGTTTCATACCAAATAACAACTCCAACATTCACAAACCCTTGACGAAAATTAAAAGACGTACAGTCGGGCGAGGGTAAAACTTTCCCTGTAGCCTAAAAACAGGACCATAAAAACTGTAACCAAATATATTTGTATTTAAATTGAAGATCATACTTCTGAGTGAGTATTTGCTTTTACAAATGGCTAGGAAGGTAATACTTTAGTGCAATGATATGCATACTACATTTTGTCAGTGGAAATTTGATATATATAGAAGATTTTTTGCGGCTACACTAAGGATCCCATAATTTACCTGCATTTTAAGGTTTCAATGAAATCTAATGTGACTGCTTATTGAGGCATACGTCGACAAGCATAATAATAATATAGCATTGTGGGCTCCTGATTATTTCGTATATAATTAGCTACATTATATGTTGTTAATATTTCTTTAGAACTCTGCACAGATTATTTCATTATTGGTCAAGCAATCAATTGACGTATACTGACGCAATGGGTTGTCCTTGTCAGTAAACATTTTGACATTACATTAGGAAATTGAATAAATCAACCGGAAATATAAGCAATCGAACAATGTGACACTTGTTTATGTCAAAGCGACCGAGTTCTGTAAAAACAGAAGTCAGGGTCAAATCATTCAGTACTTAACGAAATAGAATTGGAAATATAATATAAGTTTTATATTCTTTATCTGTAGCAGCTTTACAAAATATTTAAAAAATGAATGATACGGTCCTTTTCCTAGCCAAGTTTTTGACAGCAAAATATTCAATTCTAGTTTTATTGCCCTTGAAAAGCATTCATACTGCTTTAAGATCTTACAGTTGAAATTAAATAAACCAAATATATCTAAACGTGCCAATAATATTCACAGTATACAAAATGTGTTTATTACACTAAAACCATATTTCTAAGTAAAATTAAAATGGATTACATGGTTATAAATAAAAGTTATTCTATAATTCGCCTGTAATAACGATATCAACAATAATTTTATCAGCAAATTTCAAAAAGTGTAATGGCATGGAAGGTATATCACGGGCGGATCAATGAGTGTGGGGGTGCCCAGTGCCCCCTTTGAAAAGCAAAAATGATGAAAAGGAACAGTATTGGGTAAATTTTTGGTCTTAAAACTCCATTATAAATCGAGGAAATTGATGAATTAAGAGGTCAACAAAAAGTCCCCCCCCTTTTCCAAAAGTTCGGATCCGCCTCTGTATATGACCGATAAGACTTCATATCAGTAGATATCAGTGCTTGGTTATATGATAATGTAAGATCTGGTATATTCGTGGATTAAACAGTCGTTCTGGCATTTCAGATTACAAACAACCTAACCTCCACCTGAATCTACAGTGATCACATTCATAAGGCCAGCTGTGAAAGGTAGCCTGGGTGACCCATGACCTTATTTTCAAGTTTTGAGGCTAGCTCAGCTTTTGTTCAAAATCAAGGCCTGGGAAAATGTGTATTCCAAGGCGAGGTCGCCCCAAGATATTTGGGCTGCCTTGTTTTGAAAAAGGACTTTAAAATAATGTGACGAATGAGAATTGTGACGTCATAATAAAAACAACGTCAATGATTTGTGAATTCCCGAGTTTTTTCTGTGGTTGGAGTGCAGTCTCTGTGACATTTACCCATTATCTTTGTATATCCAATTGTTTTTCGATCGCATTACAGTTTCACTATTTACCGCCATTAACAACTTACTTTCCTCGCATCGTACTTCTCAATCGGAGTATACTAGATGTATGAGAAAAAGTTCTGGATAGGCTGAGACTATGTGAACGGACCCAAAACATTTGGGTTATTAAGCTAACATTTATAAAATGAAAAATAGTAAACACGACAGCATCAATATTTACTGAACTAAACAGTTATGGAGTTTTTGTTCGTACATTTTGTATTTCGGGGCCTTTTACAGCTTTCGTTATGGTATGGACTCTGGTTCATTGTTGAAGGCCATAATTGGACCTGTAGACGTTTAAATTCTACTGTCATTTGGTGAGTGCTGTCTCATGGACAATCATGCCACATCTCCTATTTTTATATAAAAGATCCTGATTTAGGACTGGTACATACAAAATGTGGTAGCGAACAAAATATATTTGTGAACGTTTGCAACTCCAAATTCTGTACAGCGGTGTGGAAAAAAATAGTTGATGCTTTATGTCATTTTAGTGGTACTTTGCTGTATCGTTGTATTCAGTGTTATATGTACAGGAATCCGAAATGATGTAAAAGAACCACCACCCATTTAAGGTAACTGGTTTCAAGGCTGAAAGCACAATTGCACGGTCTTTGATTTAGAACAGAAATTTAGCATATTATATGAGTTTTGTTTGTGTTCATCGAATTTTAGTTCTGTAACTTAGAAATTCGTTAAATTTTTAGCCATGGTCCGTCCTCACCTTTAGGACAATGCAAATACAATCGCTACTTTTTTATTCTTTTATCAAATAAGTCATTTTGCTTATGAATCATTCTAAAGATATTTTGGAAATAAGACAAAAGCAGACATTTAAATCGTCGCTGATTATCAATTACATTGACACATGGTCAGTTGAGCGTTTTAAAAACCGAAATTAATGCTGCGATTATTTCGCTTTTGACATGTTTATTCGCGTTAGAGTAGCACTTTTGTCTAAATTTCTCAAGAGAGTTTCAGTTTCAGTAGACATTACAAGAAAGGATTTAGCACTATAAAACGACTATCAATGTCAACAAAGACACTTTAAATGGCGAGCCATTTCCTTGGAGACGCAATGATTTTTTCTTAAATAACACATGTGATAATTAAAGCCGCCACGTGTCTCATGGGCTGTCTCAAGTCTGGAATTGTGGTCATAGGTTATCGTTGTGTTAAATGTTTTGTTTCATGTACACGAAAAAACATGGGAATCCTATACAGATTTTTAAAGTTTTTTCTTTAAAATTGAACTCATTTGAAAGTTTAACTTCCAGGTTGCATTTTAACGTAATTTCATGGAACATATTATTTACATATAACTGTTAATGGTATCATGTTAAACACGATACGTTGTCCCCCCTTTTTAAATTTATGACTGTTAAAGTTTAAAATGGAGGACGACTTGTCATGTAAATGTTTTGATAATTACCTACTATAAACAGGCGCTCAGGCAGAAACTACTGGCAACATCGTAACATTTTGGGTTTGAGCACTGCTATCGAGTTGTCAATCAATGAAATGGCCATACAGTGCATCGAATTGATATTGGTATTTTGTGATACACTTAAAAAACTGTAATTAAAAAAAATTGTAGCTCTTCATCCAATGGGTAACTTTTCTTGGAATATGTGGGATGGTACAATGTAGAAAGTGTAACAAAAATCAACAGTTGACTTATAAAGAAAACTTATTTGATAGTCTTATGTATACAATGTATGTAGTATGTTTTAGCGTACACAATATGAAAATAAAAAGATATGGGGTAAATATGGAATGAACAAAACCTTTTATAAATGATGTATTTTTTTCTTAGTAAAAAACTACACAGGTATAATTCAGTTGTATATCGACTTGGAATCGGTTGTAATGTGTGTGTTGCTTTCGCTTTACGGTTTTAAAAAAGGTAGGTCAAGCATTCGTTTTAATACTACTACTACAAAAGTATATAATAGAACGTTGACCACTATCTGTTCTACCAATAAAATACAAAATCAATGCCACCACGAATCTGGAATGGTAAGCAGTTCCTGCTTCGTAAAAACCTCTCGCCACATCGTCATGTCATATCCGGCACAAGTAATTTCAGATTAAATTTAAAATAATCTTAAAAGGATAACAACCGTCAGACAGATAAGGTCAAAGCTGTTTTATTTTACCCCGTATTTCTACAGAAAAATACGGATGATCCATCTCTCCTTCTTCATCTCTGCAATAATTTCTAAATCGTTATTTTTTTTTAAATGACTTGAAATCATCTAACCTTCAGTGTTAAAACAAGATTTTTTTTGCAATAGAAAATTAGCTTGTGATTTTATTAACTACAAAAAGAAAAATTAAACAAGACAAGTCTCTTGGCCCCTAATTAGGATATAGCAGTCAAATTAGCAGATTACCAAAGATGATGATTAAGGTCGACGACTTAACAGAACGAAGCAGATGAAGCGTGAGCTGATTTTTAATTGTCACGAATTTAATGCCAGGGGAAATAATTTCACCTCTATATTTGATATAGTATGTTTTATATTATCTCAGAGCGCTCGGTCGCTATTTTGCCGATTTCGATTTGACGCGTTTCAAAAAGATTGAGATAAGGAAATTATTTTTCTCTAGAAAAAAATATTATATAAATACCAGTATCCAACGGACATATTAATCATTTAGAGCCCTAAATACATTGCATTGTCCTTTTCAAATTATGGTTATTATTTCCTTATATATTTTGAGGACATGATGGCTCTACGTGTATCATTCAATTGTTGTCCGGTTTTCAGTTACCTATATATCTAACTGAAAAAATTTCGCAAACTGCTTATTCTTTTATGTTGTTT
>JARWCS010373251.1:0-10179 GCA_034783895.1 Geukensia demissa
TAATATGACTGCTTTTTCACTAGTCATCCATATAAACATCGGTTACATTTTAAGTAATCGAATATATAAGTATGGGTTTGGTTTCCAAATAAAAATTGGCACACCCCTACATGAAAAGAAAATACTTGACAATGACTGTCAAACTACTTAACATAATATATGTGTATGATGATTACAACAGCAATAGGCACAAACATATACTGTTTGCCTTTCTTTCCTTTTTGTTTATGAGTTAAGGGTGGGTGAAAACACTACACTGGTAATTTCTGGTAAAATACACTAATAGAAAAATTGACATCTTTGGGAAAAATGTTTTTCCACCCATACTTTGACCTTGTACAAGGAAACAAATATATTTTGTGGCCTTAATAAAAAATGACCTCTAGATGTCAATAAATGTATGTGTCAGATGTACCTATCATTATTACACTGGATTCTGTCTTCATTACAGACTCAAACATTACACATCTATTATAAACCTTTTCATACAACAATGTTGTATATTGTCATAAATGTGTAAAATATGCAGCAAACCTGTCAGTAAAGTGGGCGAGACAGAACCTCATATTTCCTTAGATCTTGTCCTCCAGCAATACTGTGTTACCTGGTTACATAGCCACAGACAAGATTATTACAGAAAGAAAAGTTTTGACGTAAGATGATAAACAACTTTAAAATTATGAACTACAACCTTACAATGTTGAAGAAAGAAAATAATAAAAAGAACATAAAAAATAAATGTAAACAATTAAAGAAGTTTCACTGTTGGATTTATATATTTTGTAACTAATAACTGAACATATGTAAATCCAAAAATTAAATGGAGCAAAAAAAGACAAAAAGAAATAGGAAGAGCTTACAGATTCTACTCTCTCATCAAATTTAAATTTATATACAGAGACATGCAAAAAGTATTCGGTCACTATTGTTTTTCACTATATATATATATATACACAGGTAGTCAAACTCTATACTTTTCCTTTGAAAAACTATTATACTCATACTGGTTAAGTGGTTAACTCTCTTTTAAGAATGACCACTTTAATTGGTGGAGAGAGGGGTACAGTTTTTACTGTTTGTTCATAATTTTTTTTTCAAATGCAATAAAAAACAGAAGTTTTATTATCAGATAAGGGAGTAAAAACTTCAAGTAACAATCTTGTTTTACTAAACTATAAAGCTTTTCATTACACAGAATTCAGAATACATGTAGCAGAGAATAAACCAATAAAGCTGACAAGACTTGGGTCATAATAAAAGTAATCTTGGATTACCATCCAACTTTTTTGAAAATTGAGGGTCCAATTTAATTTTTAATTATTTTGTTGTTGAAAATGCCCTAAAATTTTAAGAAATTCACCAAAAAATTGAAAATCAAAATAAATTTTTTTGAGAAAGCTGAAAAAATTAGGTAAGATATGGCCTTAATGAGATTATTTTTCTAATTGTAATACAGTCCAACCTCTGTAAGAACTAATTATAATAGGTTACTTGGGGGGAACAATTGATTAATGAATGAACTTAAAAAAGGAATAAGAAACATATGTTTAAGTCATTCAAGTGTGTGTATTGATGTTCAAAAGTACAGTTTTAAAGTACTCATCTAGTCAAGGAAAGTTAACAGCTTGAAACATGCACATCTTACTAGTTTTGGCCCCAGTGTGTCTGATGGAGGTTAATCCAGAAAACATGTGGATTGTGTCTTTCTGGCATAAATTCAATATTCTTTCTTTTAAATATACATGTATGTGCAGTAGTTAGTTATTTTTTACAACAGGATTACATTCCACAAAGAAATGTTTCTAACCTTAATCTTGTTTTAGGTCAAATATTGACTTTAACCTCAACTAAATCTTGATTTAGTACTATTTTTTACTTTAATCTCTTTTTACTTACTGCTTGAACTATATTTTTACTGCATCAGATAACTTTTAACATCATAGTTACGTAACCTGATGACTCTGTGATTGTGTATCTGGGGTGACTGGAATGTCCTCATTTCGTTTTTTTTTTTAAGTCAAATGGCTTAGTGATACTTTATATAACTTTTATATAATATCTGAATGATTATATTTTGAAAGTTTTATTGAGAATGAGAAGAACATTAATATTGACATCAAAACTGCTGTATAAATGACATTTCTGTATGGAAACCCTATTTCTTCCAACTTGAGGTGATTTACAAGCCCAGCATAATATGATGGCTGTAGGTTGATATGAGAAAGTTGTACAATGAACACTATGGTAAGTGTGGACACAAAAACATGATGGGCACAGTAAAATGAAAGACATAGTTATGAGCTAGCTTGTGCATTTTTTCTTAAAATCTTCTACAAAATTGAAATTTTTTTTATAAATACTAACCCCCATTTTACTATTTTTAGTAAGGGTGCCCATTGTGGTTGGTTGGCAAGAATGCTGAAAAATATGATAATGGACCACACAGGGACTATTCCATCAAAGTTTGGTGGCAATAGGCCAAGGGATTTAAGAGGAGAAGAATTTTTTGAAACTGTGAACTATTAACAACAGACAACAGAAGACTTCATGCAAAATGAGCTAAAAAGTTTTAAAAATTAAGTCATTGCCATTTTTGACATAAAAAGTTTTTAAAACATTAAAACATTAACAGATAGGTTATAGCGCATGAAACTGATCTTGTTTGCCTACAAATCAGGATACTTTGAAGCAATCCCAGCAAAATTGGATGGAAAATGGTCAAATTATACTGAAATATAAAGAATAACGGTTGACTTATACCTGAAAACAGCAGGGCCCTTGTTGGGCAAAAGGTCAAGGGCATTTTATACATTTGTACATTCACAGCTGACATGTATTTTCATCTTGATTTAAACTTTAAAAATCACACTTTTTCTAATAAATTTGCATTTTTTATTTCTGTAAAAATGTCCTCTCTTTTAATTTTAATTTTTTTATTCTATAGCTTCAGTTAGTCCAGTAAAACAGAAAATAAAACTGAGGTGCTTTTCAAGCCCAGCATGATACAACTTCAGCATGTTGAAATGTGAAAGGTGAACTAATGAACATTTGGTTAAGTGTAGACAAAGTATTTTGCTGGACACAATAATGTGCTGGACAAAGTAATGTGACAAGATCAGTCATCATTTTGACCCCCATTATCATCAAAACTGGCATTACTTTTGTTGCATTGTTCATTAGAAATGATTTGGCAAAACCCCCATTAAAGTCAGATAAAAAGTTAAAAGTTTCCATTTCATGCGAAACTGAAGTATTGCCTACTCTGACAGCTTTTATCTTGAAAATGGTAAGAGACATATTATATGACACACTCCTGAAAGCGCTCGTTGAGACAATTCAATGGAAAAAAAACCCATCAAAATCTAATGTTCCCTATCATGTGATATTGCATTTTTGTTGCCCACTTTCGCCCCTTTTATCTGGAAAATGGTGAGAAATAGAGAAAATCAACTGAATCTACTGAAAGCTCTCATTGAAAATCAGATGAAAAATATAAAATTGTCACCTTCTGAGAAAATTGCCTTTATTAAACTATGACCCCCTTTTTTTTAAATTGGTAAAAAGTACCAAAAAATGCTTGGAATAACTTTTGTTGCATTTTTCATGAGGAATCATTTGGAAAAAAACCTATCAAAATCAGATGAAAAATAAAATTTTCAATAATTATATGAAATTGAGTTTTCTCCAACTTTGAACCCATTTAGTTTGAAAACTGTAAGAGTTGGGATAGATCTGTTGGCATAGCACTTAAAGGTCTCACTGAGAGGAATCAAATACCAAAAAACCATCAAAATCAGATGAAATATAAAAATTTCTCATCTCCTGCAAAATTTTTTTTTTTTTACTCAATGGCCCATTTTACACAAAAATTGGTAAATGCTACAAATAAATCCTGAAGTAACTTTCGTTGAATTTTTTATAAGGAATCATTAAAAAAACCCATCAAAATCAGATGAAAAATAACAGTTTCAAAATCAGGCACAGGCATTTTGGACCCTGTATATCTCAATAACGGAAACAGATAGGTCATGATCCATGTGGCTTTTCATGGGGAATACAAAGAAAAGGATCCCATCAAAATTGGACAAAAATAGATAACTTACATTTGAAAATTAAAAAATCCCCATTTGGGCCCTCCTTTAAAAAACAGAAGTGGGTTAGATCATCAAAATTCAATCCCAACCTGTATTTTATAATGGATATCCTTCTGTTAAAATTGGATCCAAATCGTAGAATAAAATTTATTTAGCAGATACCTACTGTCTATATATTACACAACAAATACGTATGATATGCACATTACATAATATGACCCCAAAAATTTTGCAGTTGTATAAAAATGTTGGCCATATTTCATTCTGAAATGCATTATCATTTTATTTCTTATTCTATTCATAATTTATTTCCCCAACTACAAAGTAATGTGCAGTAACACGACAGTTGGTTGATCATTGTAATATTTTTGTGTTTTATATAGTTAGGACATCATTTTTGACAATATTTTACTGGATCCAGAATTTTGGAAAAGCAGGCCCACTTGCCAACACGTACTCATACATAAGTGGATCTCACTTTTGGAAAGGGGAACCTGCCAATACATACTCATTTTTGCATTTTAAAAGGAGGGCCTGAATCTGCCCCTGATTCCTACATTATGGTGGTGAGATTGACTTGCAGAGGCATAGATAGATAGGCTAAGATAGAACCACAGCCCTTGGGCCAGTTACATTCTTCATCAAGTGTCAAATTACTTGTCCATCCCTGGTAAAAGCTTATCTTTAAAAGTAATTTCTGTTTTTTTTTGCACTAGTGAAGTTGGTTTGGTGTATGAAAAACAAAATTTCCAACATGACGGATGACAAGCAGTAAATATTAAGAATTGCATACAAATAACTACATTAACATTCATAATGTAAATTTTACCAATAAAGTCAAGCTACATTAAGGGATACTAAACAATGCCCTCTAGACAAGAAAATTAAACACAAACTGTTTTTGACATTTAAATTTAAAATTTGTACTAAAATAAATTGTTATTCATACATGTTTTGCTTATTAATAATTTATCAAAATGCAAGATCTAATCACTTTTTTTCCTGAATATGTAAACTTTTTGCATTAGGTTAGGTCGATAGTCGTGTTTTATGTATAGTTTCACATTTAGTATTTCGAGGCCTTTTACAGCTTCCTTTATGGTATGGACTCTGGTTCATTGTTGAAGGCTGTAATAGGACCTGTAGAAGTTTAAATTCTACTGTCATTTGGTCGGTGGCTCATGCCACATCTCCAATTTTTATATTACTGGGTTAACTTATAAAATTTTGAAAATCCTAAAAATTGCTTGAAGGAACATGCACATTCAATTCTCCTTTTCTAACTTTTTTGATAATATTTTAAAAATAATAATTATAAATTTGAGTCATATTTTCATATTCAGATCATTTGTTGAGTTTATATATATTAACACTATTAAAACACCAGGACCCAACTTTCTGGGTCATTTGAGTTTCACTTACATTTGTGGTAGTGTCCACATTATTAATGATATATACTGCAAAAAATCATTAGCAACCCATTTTTAGTATTTGTTCTTTTTCTGAAGTGCAAATCAAGTTACTGTTAAGACAAGTTTTTCTACCTTTTAGGAAAAAATTTGGTTTATTCAAAATCACTTTGTGTGTCATCACTTACATGTAAGTTTTAAAGCTAAAAACTAAATTATTTTAACCCATATTTGGCTTCACATTCAATGATTTTTTAAAATCAAACACTTTTCATATAAAATATTTCCATTCCACTATGGTTTAAGCTAACAGGAAACTCCATCCCATGATGCAAGTGTTTGTGCCAAGCCTAGTCCCAAGTCAGGAAATGTCTTTGTGGTACATGTATTTTAATTATTGCACTTTTATTGTTGTACATGTGTATTAATCAAACATTTGGGTATTTTTCATGTAATTTAACATTTTGGCTTATTTCTTATTTTATTATCTTATTTTATTGGGATGGGAGGAAGGAGTGGGGTTCTACCTTTGTTTAAGGCCGTGTTGCAAACTCTAGATTTGAACTTCAGATGTCTGTTTGGTAAGAGGTGGCACAGTTTCCTCGACATTTACACAATACATGTATATTGTATCTTTACTTTCATATCTACATGCATTTAACAGTTTCCTAAAGTGTTAAAAAAATACATGCATTTGATTAACTATGATAATAATATTCACAGATTCTATTTATAATCCACTATAAATTATGTAATGTACTGTTACCGCTTTTTGTCACGAAAAAAAAAAACTTGAAAAGGAATACTGCTGCTCCACTTCAACCAAAAAGTATTTTATAGGGTCATATGTTTGAGGTATATGTAGTCCATATAGAAAATGTTTTATCCTAGTGAGCTTAAGGTAGATCGACACTGTTCCACTGCACATTGCCACTGAGCATGTGTTCTGGTATAATATCTTTCTTAAATTTGCAAACATTAGAGAAAGAAGTGTCATACGTTGATATTATTTCTTTTAAAATTTAGATATTAACTTTATCTATTCAAATTATATATGTTTTTGTTGTAATCATAGACATATTTTATGTATTCCAATTTTTCTTTGACTTAGAAATTTATAACTCATAAAAGGGGAGATAACTCTTCATATTTTAATTACGGGAAAGAAAGCATTTTGATTTTGATCATTTTGTTTGGTACTGCATAAACTAGAATGGTGACCTACAAATTTTCTTTTCTTTGCTGAAAGTATATTATAAAAGCTATTGTTAAAATTTTTATTTCCATCTGTCTGTTTTGTTTCTATTTGCAGAATTGTGTATTTTCCCTATATAAGCTTTGTAAAATAAGTTGTTTTTGAACCAACAGAAACTCAAATACAAGGACGGTGACATATATATTTGTTTTTATTTTTTTAAAGCCTTGATACAGACTACATTTAGGCAGAGTATGAAACAATAGTATCCGTGGGAAGTTTTCGTAATTATCTACCTTTAAGAATGATGTCCAACACTTATAAAAACATACTGATAAGTATCGTGTTTGAAAGCTCAAGCAGTGTTAGATTTTTTATTAATATTATAACTCAGAATCTTTAATTATGTACATGTATATATATCTTTTTCTTTCATTATCTATATTAAATTTGACTGTTAGGCCATATTACTAATCTGAGAATCTTACACTATGCTAATATCATAATGGCTGCCTATAGAGTTTAATTTAATCTAGTTTAGCCTATATCTTACACTGTCAGCCATTGATTATGAGAGAATCTTACACTCTCAGTTGTTGATAACCTTATTTTCTAAAGATAAGATAGGTAAACCTTAAAATTTCTAGCCTTGGCGATCATCAACAACTAACCAAAGAAGATTTTTTTTCTCTAATTTTTTTTCAACAGAGTGATTTTTTATTTTCCACTTAAAATTAAATTACAGTCAAACTTGTATTTAGAGGCCACCTTTGGGGAGAGGCAAACGTGACCATTTAAGACAAATGGCCTCATAAATAATTATCATGCTAAAATCTAAATCAATAGGGACTGAAAATGTGACCTTTAAAATCAAGTGGCTGTTTAATAAAGGTTAACCCAAGGACAACATTAACTGTATTACCTGGAAACACTTTCACCCCCCATTTACTGGAAAGTAACGTCATTCATTCAAGTCAACTAAGCTACATGTGGTGTTGGTATTAGCTTTGTAACAACTGGTACAGATTCATTGTGAAAATTGCAACATTAACAGAATTATAGAAAACCATATACTATTGGATTTTGAAAGATCATAGTGTTGAAGCATCAGCTGTCTTGAACAGGGATCATGGAGATGGTGTAGTCTGTTTGAACAAGGTGTGCAGTCAAAATTTATTTACCTGAAAGGGTGAGGGGCAAAACCCAGTAATTTTAATTCCCTGTTGAAATAGTTAGAAGTATGAAATTTGTGATTAAACAAATTCATTCTTATGCAAAAACATATCACCATAACTTTCTACACCTTTATCCAGGATACTCTTTAATAAAATGATCGCTAACAGACCCTTTTAGAAATGCAATGGAATTCTGGGAACATCATTGTTCTGGTTGGTTTTCACTTGTTACAATGTCATTTACGAGGATACTGAGATTGCGCAATTAATTTTTCAAAATACAAAATAAATGAAATAACGTGCAGGCTAATATAGCAAGTGCTTTATGAAATTTTTTATATATTGCATCTTAATTTTTTTCATGTTTTTTTTGTGTGACACACTGTCATGAATATAGTCTTCTGTCAGCCATTTCCTGTTTCTGGGGTTTTATATGGTGTGAGTTACACCGCGGACAAGTCAATGAACGAATACAACATCTTGTTACTAGCAGTGTCTAACATGAATAATGTATCATCAAATCAGCTGATTGCCTTTAGGTGATATAAACGACAAGATTTATATATTTCTTAAGATTTATCAGAATATTTAATATGTATAATAATTTTTCTGTTGTATAACAGGTTTGTAAAAAAAAGGCCATATTGTCTGGTTATTAATTATGATTAAATAATGTTCTATACTTTATGTCAGAATTTGTTGGAACGAGTAAATAGATTATGATAAACTGTCTAACCTATTCGTATAAATAGTAGATTCAAAAAAGGATTTTAAATTGTAAAATTAGCTATTTTTTGCCAGAAGTGGATCTTGCAGGAGCTGACACATTGTCTATGCTTCATAATGATAAAGTAATTAATCTACAGGATTAATTAACCTGCAAAAATGCTTTGAGGTGCTCCTGAAAGGAATTTTAAAAGTAATTCTTCTTATATAAATCCCGAGAGAGGATCGAAATAACAGAAATGTGGCCATTTTTTAAAATTACTTTATAAGGTCAAACTTTAGTGCCAAAAACAAAGATGGCCAACACTCAACGTTAAATCTGTGTAAAGCAATTCAGGAGCAGATAATAGTTAACCTTGGGATAATTCTTTCTTTTGATTTCAAATATATATAATTATAAAGGCAGAAAAGCACATGTCAGATTAAGGCTGAAATCGCACTCCACAAAAGCATAGAGTAGGGTATTTTTGCTGATTATCAAGCGTTGAATAAAGTTGGAGGTACTCATTAACATACAAGTATAAGAAACAACCAGAAAGTCATACACAAAATCAACCATTTATAGGCTAAGAAAGAAGGAAATGAACAATGTTTACTGAGCGTTTTTACAGTTTGTGTTAAATACATTTTTGTGACTTTCTCTACAATTTACAGTTCCGGTATTTTTCATTTAAAATGATCCCTATGCCTCTAATTTTCAAACTAGAGGCTCCTAGGCACCTGTATCGCTCACCTGACAGGGACTCCTCACTGATCCTTGCCAGGAAGGAATGTTGTACATGTATAAAAATTTGGGAGAGGACAACTAGCTCAGAAGTTTTAGAGAAGATTTTTTAAACTATAACTTCAAAATTAGTTAAAAAAAATGCCTAAAAAGGGTAAAAACTCCAACAAGAGTTAAGGAATTTCCTTGAAAATTTCACCAGAGATAGATTTCATCATGCTGAATACTTTTATTTAAGTCAGAATTTAGCTAAAGTTTATGTGCAAAAATCTGTCTGACCCCTATATCTATTTTTAGTAAACGCAGCCATGTTTTTCAACATATCAAAAATTCAAACATAAACTCGTGCAGAATACCCTAAAGAACAATAATACAAAGCTTCATCTAAATCCATTCAGTAGTTTCAGAGGAGAAGATTAAAAAAAAAACTTTTACTTAAAAACTAGCTAAAAATATCTAAAAGGGGCATTAACCTCACAAGAGATATGGGATTTGCACAAAAATTTCACCACAGATAGATATCATCATGCTGAATACTTTTACTCCATCAGAATTTGGCTAAAATTAACAGTTTTTGAGATATATGCAAAAATATTTGGTCAGTCCCCTATTTTCTATTTTTAGTAATGACAGCCATGTTTTTCAATGGATCAACTTAGGTGCTTCACAAGAGCAGCATGATACGACCGCAGCATGTCGACATGTGAAAGTTGAACAAATGAACCTTTGGGTAAGTGTGGACACAGTATTGTGTTGGACACAGTATAGAGCTGGACACTGTAAAATGCTGGACACAGTGATATGACTGGATAAATGATCATTTTGACTCATATTATCCTCAAAACTGGTGACACTT
>JARWCS010373262.1:0-10178 GCA_034783895.1 Geukensia demissa
ACATGCAGACAGTGTAACAAAAAAAATTCCAAGTTTGCCAGGTGAGCGATTACAGGCTCCGTGGAGCCTCTGGTTTGAAAATTCAAGAAGAAGACTATAACTTAAAGGGAAACATTCTGCTTAGTGTATTTGACCTTTGAAATAGTACAATATATGTGGAAGTCTACAAATAAATGTAATAGGTTAAAATTCTTCATATTTGTCTGGTGTGCATCTGATGAGAGGTTATACCTTGAATTACGCATAACGAATATAAAAATGCACCATACTCATGCAACATTCGTGAAGTTGTATTTTGTCACCTTTGAGTCGATGCCTCTGCCGGTTGACCAAATATCCCCGAGGTTATTCATCAGTTTATTTGTCAGACTTTTCGGACAATTTATTTATATATATGTTCAAGAGGAATTTGCGTCTTTTTTTAAATCTTAACCTCTGAAAATACTTGAGAGTCTTAAAAACACACTGAACCGAGGTTTTGATTTTAATGATACTGATTAAAGGTTACTCTTTGAAAGAGGAAAATCGCAATCCTTATGACACATTTAGACACCACTGGATCGATGTGTCTGATGGTGTACGAAAGTTCATCGATGGTCAAAAATGATGGTATGCCAAGGATCAGTTAACAGACTTGTCTGACATGAACTATATTTAATAATGTTTGACCGAAATGTGCTGTATTTCTTTAAATTCTTAACTACGGAAAATGCGGAAAGACTTGGAAATGGATTGCACAAAGTATACCAAAAGCTGTAAAAGACAAACTTGAAATTCCAGGCTGCCCCAAAATCGATTTAGCAACCATTGAATTTTCTAACAAAAAACACATGTAAAATGAAGATATTTCACTAAAGAATGCACCCAGTCTCTTAAATGGTAATGATAAAAAACATCAAACAAATGTCTGGAGAATTACGAATTGCATTTTCAAAAAGTTTGAGAAAAAATAAAGTTGGTTACAAAGCCATATTATTAAATGATGTGAGTGTCAATATTTGTATCAATAATAACCAGTTAAAATGTTCTGACAAAAGCTCTGCACCCTTTGTGATTAAGTTTATTTAAAAAATCAGTTAATTTTTTAACTTATCTTTTTCAATTTATATGCTTTATATGTAATATTACTACAGAATTCAGAATGTGAAATTTCAATTTGCTCCAAAACTCTAAATACTTTAAACACTTATAAAATTATGTGAAATTCTTAAGAAGCCTGTGATATCTATAGCCTTGCTCCAACAGTTTACAGTAAGATGGCGTTACAATCATTGAAGTCAGAAACTTTTAACATTTACGAGCAAAATCGAGCAAAATGGGAAATGTAAATACCTCAACAAGGGGCTTAAGGCAAATCAGATGGTAGGTACATTGTTAACCAAAAACGTGTCTATGGGTTTTTGTTTGTAACATGATA
Source organism: Geukensia demissa (assembly GCA_034783895.1). Lineage (NCBI taxonomy): Eukaryota > Metazoa > Mollusca > Bivalvia > Mytilida > Mytilidae > Geukensia > Geukensia demissa. Next base: position 1,418 of record JARWCS010373262.1, read on the forward strand.
GTTAGAGGTGAATGGCACATTCCTTTTTTAATTTATCAAGCACTAAATGATCTTGAAACTTATCTATCCTTATCTATCCTATATTGCCTGATAGTGGATTATGCACTGAAGAAAATCATCTTTGCTGGACAAAACTATAGTGGAAAACAACGGAGAAGATCGAATCTAAGACTCCAAGAACGTTAAGCTAAATATATTAAGACAAAATAAGTGTTTCCCTTATACTTCCCTTGGTAATGCGGCTTTCGACCATTGTTTTCGCCCAGTAGGGATTCCGGATTGTTAAAATTATCTTTGGTGGTCATTTAAGAAGCCGGATTATAATGGCATGTCATCATCTAAGACCGCTGAACGATAGTTTGGTTTCAATTTCTTTAGCTGATCATAAAAAAAAGATTTTTAAGTGAATCCTCGTACAGGCGATGCACTTTAAACCATACCATCCGTAGCAGTAATTTAGTTCGTAGTTTTGGAACCTGAATAAATTCAGAGAAGAGAACAAATAAACTAACACTATATATAAGTCAATTTTTAAAGTCAGAGGTCAAGGTCAGAGGGTCCAATTCTTAAGTTGATCAGTAAATGCGCCCTAAATTTTTAAAGCCAATCAAGCGGGAGAAAGCTTACGAACAATACCAAGAAATTTTGTTGATTTACAATTACATAGAAACATTTGATTGGAATTATGTTCGTATTTACGGAGGTTAACGAATTTAAGTATCTATACTATTTTTTAAAAGATAACGTAGACAATTTCTTCTGAATACTTTTAGCAAAAAATACCATTTTTGATATCAATTGACATAATGCATGTCAACGAAATTTACTACCATTTTAAGATTATCATGATAATACGGGTTAAAAGAAGCTAAAAATGTTTTTAGAAAGTGTTTATTTCTGGACATAAACATTTTCATTCGTGAATCGATTTCAATGAAACTAGCATAAAAAGAATACAAATGCATGTAAGAAGGATGTAAGACTAACATAATGCATTACTTTTTAAAAAAAAAACTATCGTTGAATGCGGCTTATTAGTTACCAATGCTATGATTGGCTTAATTGACACGACAGCTATCTATATGACAATTAACCACAGCATATTATCTGCTTAGTTTATGTGACCCTGTATCCGTATAAACAAAATACACAGAATCGTACGAATAATGTAGTTATTTTTAACGTTTGTTTTCACAAATGAAACCATTTTAACAGAAAATCCTTTAAATTTTTATACACTTGTCATAAATATGGAATATTGACATTTTCTGAGTCAAAAAATCAACTTTAAAGACTTGCATGCAAAAACTTTGAATTAGAATGGCAAACATCTTTACGCAAGTCTCATTATTTCACTTCAAGCTACAAAAGTGTCCAATTTTAACATTTTTGTCCGATGGCTAGTTTTATGACTTCTGAAACCCACATTTTTGTAAAAAATGCTTATTTTGTATTCCAGATAAAATCCTTTCAAATGTTTTATTTCACCCAATTTCATTATTTAATTATCATTTAATATCATCCTGCAAGCATTTTCTGACATTTCCTTACAAGAATTTTTCTTAAGAAAGTCTAGCCATACAGATTTCTAATGTAAGCTCGAAAATAAAAATATTCCATATTTATGGGCAAGAGTATACTATATACACCATCGTTGATTTTGAAGAAATTCAAGTCTATCCCTTATTGCTTGCAGTGAGAATCATGGCATGTCAGCATCAAGAGAATCAAGTAAAACATTGGAAATAAGTCATACGATTCTAACTACCAAAATAAAGTGGTTTTGCTTCTTCAAAGCATTGCAGGAATATAAATTCAACTAGCGACATGTTGAATTTTTGTAAAAGTAAATGTCTTCCATTTTGCCTGAAAAAAGGACCACACAAAACCATCTTTTGCCGGTTGTCAGGCATGCTTAGCTGGACAAAAGTTCAGAAGAAGACTATCGTAGGTTCATATGGATAAGCATTTTAAGATAAAGGGCCTTTTCCTTTCGGATGTTAAGATGTAGAAAAATACAAACTTACCAATGTTGAATAGAAATGGAATATTTTAGTATGCTTTTTGTTAATTTCAAGGAGTAACCTCTCATCAGCAGCATAAGACCAGAAGCATAGGAGGTCAGAGATCTAAATGTAGAAAGAATCATTCAAATCTAAACAAATCATAATGGGAAGCCAAATCCGACGGCAGTGACAACTACTTAGTACAATACTATTCGAGGCCTTTCCGTATTTTCAGTGATTTCACCCTGGGTGGTCATTTAGGGAATGTAAAATTTTGCTAGTGTTCCTCATGTTAAAAACATCCAGATTTGTTTTATTTATATAGATTAGTCATACTTGCCATTTTGATAAGTAGGTTTGCACAGACCACCTAGAGACCATTTTACTTAATGTCGGTTTGTATGGATTTTTAGCAATAAGTCAAAACAAAAGAAGGTAAAAAATCGAATTATCATGTAGATCAGAGATGATCAGGAAACTGAAAATGTACCTGAAATGAGAGCCAATACAGTCAAACAATTTGGTCAGGACCAAGAAGCTGTGTTTTGCAGTTGCCGAAAAACATACGCCAGAAGTTTACCAATATATATCCTTTGATCGAAAGTTTAATGTAAACATATTGTTTTTAAAAAAAATCGTCAAAAATCGCGGTTAACATATTCGCTGTGATGTTTTTTTTTCAACAAGAAAAGCCGCGGTCTCTCGCTACCACTAGATTTAGACTATTTGTTTTAATAGTAGTTTTTTCAAAAGTAAAATGTAAAATTCTTACCACAATAATTGCAACAATTGTCCCTAACCCAATCGGCATACTGAGGATCTAAACATACCCCACCACCATATGATGCACAGTAATCTATATTGTCCTTGCACGATCCTGTATCAATTAAAAAGAAAAATATTATCAATGTTTTATTCCAAAAAAGATTTACAATAACAGTAATATCAGATATGAATTTTTATTTGTAAAATGGAGAGTAATAAGCATAATATTGAAAGTGCGTTTTTTTTTTTTAGAAAATTAGCTCGAAAGGTTAGGTAAATATGATTCCCTATCGACTTTAAACATACGACCTCTCAAACCGATAAAATTTGTGGTTTTCGTGAATTTAACACAATATTTCAACACATTCAAGAACAAATGGTGAAACAACGATGCAAACAAATTTAAGAAAAACAGGAAAAATAATTGATTTTTTATCTTTCCCATCTTTTGTGCACGGTGGTCTCACAGATGATTTACAAAGACGGTTTTATGTCAAATGTCACCTGTTGCTAAATTAAAGTTTTATGGGTATATTAAAATATAAACCCATATTTGGAACTATGTAGGCATAAGCATAAGCACACGGTAGAAACAACTTCATGTTTTGTAAACAAAATGAAACTTGGAATCCTTCAACCTATTTCAAATACATTTTTTTACATTTTTTTCTTGAATGAATTCGGTGCGGAAATCTTGTTAAAAAATATAAAACATTTACCATAAATAAATAGTATTGCAGATTATCGATGATGTTTTGGATTGACGTAAATCCGGATTAGAGTTAAAGCATACCATGACGGTGCCGCACGCGGGACAAGAAAAGCTTAGTAATACCCTTTCGGAGCAACTAATTACATTCCGGTTTATTAAAGGAGTTCTTGGCATATGTTCTTTTTGTTTTCGTTTTATCTTTTAGTTTGTTTTAATTTTATCTTGTCTTTGGAGTATGCACTTTGATCTCTCGCATGGGTATTCTACATTTGACTTACCACAGAAATGGACGTCATATTGTCATTAGAATAAACGACTTTTGAATCAAATGGTTTATATCATTATTTTATAATATAATTGATACATGTTTACATTTAAATCAATAATTTATTCTGGTCGTCTTTATTATTTTTCTCCTCCTTTCATAATCTGAGCTGTATAATGTCATAAAACAATAGTATTCATCCAAGATTCTATAATAGTTCCATTTCAATACCAACCAAACTAAGAATTATGCAAGATCGAGGGCAGCTGATGCACACATACTTTCGTCAAATAATCAGTTGTGAAATTGTGATCATTTTAAGTTACAAGGTCTTAAACAGCTCCAATAACTTTTGTTCACAAAATAGTTAAAACTTATCACTGTAAACTTGCCAATTATCACATGTTTGATTTTTACAGCGTAAATTATGTAATTTACCTCTTCCTTGTTCAAGAAAGCAGACATTAAGGCTGTATAAGATTTCAGAACAAAGTTTTAATGTGAACGAGCACTTATCTTCTAGCAATGGATTCTCAGCAGCGTTTCTCGATACATATCATCAGCATATTATTTTGATCACATATAATTTGGGCACATCTTAGTATTAATTTTTTTAAAGTAAAAGATCACACATGTGTAAGTTCACCATTAATGTACCTAAACCTACTATCAAAGTTTTAATTGAAGAAAGTCTTTTTGAGCATTTTTATAAATCAAATTCCTGTATCAGAATTACAGATATATCTTAAAACAGATAACAGGATTAGCATTAAATAGGAAACAACAACAAAATGCACTTCTCACCAACCAACAATCAATTCGCACACAAAATAAAAACATAAACAAACACTATTTATAAAGGATATCGGGAAACATATTGAAATGCAATACCAGTACTATATTGTGTCATGCAAAAGATTTTTTGGTCGAATGACCTATTGACTTTATGGCTACTCCAGTCGAAGTGATCTAAAATACTAATTTATATCAAATACTGACATGTCTTTGACATTTTCGTAGAAGACATTTTATGGGTTAAAATTTTCTAAAATATTTTCTCAGTGATCGTCTGATTTGAAAAGATTTCAAAATTTTATTTTAACTATCCTGGCTAAAGAACATGTGAACTTTGCTATAAAATTGCGTCCGTCCAATGTTTGTCTGTTTACCTTTGCATTTCATCTCATCCTTTGACAGAATGAACCGAACTTGATAGAAAACGTTTGTGGAATGCACATTAAATAATTAGGTCCAGGATGGATAACAAACATTATTGCCAGAAGCTTTTTTTTCTGAATTTAAAAACATTTTTTTCTGAAAATCGCACTTAATAAACTGAAAATTTATAGGAATAATCTATTGAAGATCCTTTAATATGTTTGCTCGTTTTATTCCAATCGATTGTATCTTGTAAACCCTATGCTCAATGAAGCAAAATTTTAAAAGACCCCGACTTTAAAAATACTTAAAAAACCAAAGTTGCATAATTATTGAGGGTTTTGTGCTGCTGTAGAAGAAATATATATATATTCCATATTATTTTGTTTAAATATTACATATCAATTTACCATACTTATGCAACATCGGTTATATGAATTTAAAACATACTAAGAATTGTCTCCAGTGATCCAGTAGCTTTACATTTCTATCCTGATGGACACACTGTAAATGATTTGAGTATTGTTGGTATAGAAAAAACTTAAATTTTGATTAATTGATTTATTGCTACTTAACGCCCCATGGACAATATTTCAGCTATATTCAGGACGGGTTAGCAAACAATTAATAAATATGTAGACTGTTAGCAGGAGGACTGGTGAGGGAGCGACTTTTTGACTGCCGCTGGAAAAAATTACGGGTATGAAAATTTTGCCTTTTTCCTGGCCGTCTTCTGTCCTTCTTAACGTCTCCCTCCGGACGGATTGTTAATTCATACACCCCCTACAACCAGGGAAGCCCTCCTTTTGAAGTTCTTGTGCCTCAAGGACGGAGATACCTTGTCTCTATGTTTTCTCCCGGCACAACCTTTGCGAAGGGAATGTCTAGCATTTATGCATTCCTCTCGACCAACGGACGTCCCGTTAGCAGGGATTCAAACTGCAGGCACAGAATCCGAACGGACTTTTTCTATACCCCGAACGCTCTCTGGAAAAATTACGTTATTGAAATTATCAGATTAGGAGAACCCGGAAATTTTGCTAAAAACTAATACATGAAATAGAAGAAATTTACCAGCTTGTCGCTTGTATCCGTGTATTTCATTTTTAAATCCTCTTAAATGTATTGCCATGGCCAATCCAGCTGCAAAAAATGTTAAAAAAATCAATTTCATTTTCAATGCATAAGTCGATGTCTTCTTTAAACCGTTGTACCAAGGTAGTACATAGATAATACACTTAAGGTCAAAATGTCACATATTAAGCACCAGTCACATTCTCAGGTATTTAGTGTTGGTGACAGTTAGTATAAAGTCTATGAAATACAAAATTTCCAATTTCTGTTTGATAAGTCCAGTGTAAAATACCCATGTGATAAATTAAAAGTGCATAGTCCAAAGAGACAAGACAAATTTGAAACAAACTTAAAGATAAAAAAAATGATTGATTGATTGATTGTTGTTTAACGTCCAGTGGCAAATATTTCATGCATATTCAGGACGAAAACAAGTTAAACAATAAATCAATATGTAGACTGTGAGCAAGGGACCGGTAAGGGAGGGACTTTTAGACTGCCACCGGAAGATTGCAGATTGGATAGGGGCGGAGAATTTAGCCTTGTAACTGGCCGCCTACGGACCACTCAAAATGAGCTGTTACAACGGGTCTTTAACGCTCTTAAGACGTGGCATTTCCCAAACACGGGACGTATTTAACGTCTCCCTTTCGACGGCTTGTGAATTTATACATCCCCCACAATCAAGAACGCCCATTTTAGAGGACTAGTGCCTCCAGGACAGAGATACCTGGTGCCTATTCTTTCCCCGTCACAACCTTTGAGATGGGAGTTCGAGTATCTATACATCCCGCTTTCACTAACGGACGCCCTTTCAGCAGGGGTTCTACCTGCAGGCGGATAAACCGAACGACCTATTTCTATATTCCGGCCGCCCTCAGGGGTCACTAATTAAGGAGATTAAATTTCAATCTTTTTAATTTTTGTGGTGGGAATTGTGATACTTATAAAAAAATGTAGGGCAGGGTGTAAAGATGTATAGAAGACGTTCATGTTCATGATCATCAAATGTAAATATTGTGTTAATTTTTTAAATAAAGGTAGTGTTATTGTGATTTTTATTAGAAAGGTTGTGTAATTAAGATTTTTTTCTTTTAATAGGGGGTGTATTGTATTACCTTTAAAAGATAGACAGAATGTCAAGAATATGTCCAGAAAGTGGAAAGGGTATGTAACTTTTTGATTTCCATTTTACAAAAGAAGACACAAAATACTCCTGTTCATGTACCAGGTATCACCCCCCCACCCCAATTGAGGAGAAGAACAAAAGTGAGACGCAATATGCTACATATATGTTTGATAGTTAAAAAAGTCTTACTTTTTTAGATATGATTTCCATAACTCTCCTCCTAGTTTCATGTCCCATTTAAAATTCCTCCAGTAGAATGTATGTTAAAATACAAACTTACCAATGTTAAGTAAATATGGAAAATTTAGTTATGCTATATGTACATTTCAAGGACTTATCCAAACACTTCAGAATATTTACATCTAACACCCACAATGTCATGCATGCCTCCTCATATTTGAAATGCAGCAGTAAATGGTATATCACAATTACAGTTTTTGCATCAAGACGTTCTTATCCTGTTTCTTTGAAATACATTTAACACATTTTGAAGTTCTTTTCTTTTAACTCTACCATCTTGTTAACTAACCTGTGATAATGTGGTGCAACTAAAGCAACGTTTCAACTAACTTTCTAACCAAGAACTTATACTTTTAGTCCAAATGATATTATTTTAAGATATCTGGTTTTCTTAAAGTGGGTGACATGCAAACAACTGTTATACAATGTTATATTTCTTAAATGCCATTTGTGTATTATAAACCTTTAGGATATAAACATGATAAATGTACATGTCATGTTATTTTATAAAAAAAATATTTCTGGTTTTTAAACATTTATATTTTTAATACCTAAAAATGGAGTGTTAAATTATGGTATAATGTTTAAAATAACACTTGATGTCTGACTTAATGAACTTCACATATCTGATTTGATCTCTTGTGTTAGTTTTTCAAATATTTTGTGTATATACACTGTATGATTATTTGTTACTATTTTCAATTGATGTATAATTTTGACATTAGTTTTTATATTTTATTTCAACGACACAAAATGAATTCTATTTTAAATTAAAGTTTAAAGGAAGTTATTTAGAAACATGAAAATATCAGTCGTTAAAGTCTTTTTAGTTGGTTTTAAAGAATATATTATATTGCAAATGTTGTCTACATAGCTGTATCATTTATATATTGTTTTTATGAGTTGGTTGTGATAGTTTAAAATAAAATGTCATATAGTCACTTGTTGTCATTGTCATACTAGGTGAACCCGATATTATACATCGGTTCTACAAAAGTCTCAAATATTAAAGATTTATTTACAAATTTTTAGCATACCTAAAAGACGTTGGTCTATATTCTCGAATATAGATCAACGTCCAATTTGTGAAATGCTTTTTGTAATGATGTATAATTTGATTATAACATGTTTGTTATTTATTTGTCATTTGTTGTAATATTATTTTTCTTTGTCGTGACTGTGATGAAAACTGTGATAGGTCGTTTTTACACTTTAGCGACATATTCTTAAAACTTTGTTTTTATATGTAAATATCCGGTAATTTGTTTTATATGATGTTGCTCTTAACATTGTATTTTATTATTAAATATATTGATTGATTGATTGTTGTTTAAAGTCCAGTGGCAAATATTTCATGCATTTTCAGGACGGAAACAAGTTAGCAAACAATAAATCAGTATGTAGACTGTAAC
>JARWCS010373282.1:0-10178 GCA_034783895.1 Geukensia demissa
ACTGTCTACGGACGACGACGCCGACGCCGACATGCCCATAACATAATACGACCACAAAATTTTTGCGGTCGTATAAAAATAATGCATCAATGTTGCAATATAATGATAAGTCAATTCTTTTTTCTTTAGCTAAGATAGTTTTATATAACATATTTATGAAATGCTGAGAATCTCACTTTTGGCCAAGCATAGCAATACATTGTGGTCAAAGAAAGTCCTGAATTGCCAACTTGACTGGCTTATCATCACTAAAATTAAAAAAGAAAATAAATACAAGTTTTTAAGTGTTTTAATTCATTACAGTGGCATGTTCTTTTTCATTACATATAAACTGGTTTAAATAATGATCAAGACAAAAGATAAGATAGTTAGTATGAGCCTCATTCTCGTTGTGAGACACCTCATGAGATATAATGAGCCATGATCTCATGCCCAGGTATGTCCCAAAATATATACCTTTTATAAATATGAATATTTTTTGAACCTGCAGACAAATATATTCTATTTTATGAACATATGAAAAATAATACTACTATCTTATTTTTCATTTTTACGATATATTTCTATTATTCTAAAAAAAAAAAAAACATGCAATGGATTTCAACATGGGCAATTTTCGCAACAGTACTTTTAAATAGAAATAAATGTTACTGAAGCACAACTGCTAATATATATGTATTTACAAAAACAAGAATGAACCCTTAATAAATATGTATTAAGTAAATTTGGACCAGCCAAATTATTATCACGGACAATGATATGGTTTTAAGAAAAATAATTTGCATAAAGTACATTAAAACTATAAGCAAATCAATCAATTTATTTGCGCATAACTGTAACTGTAATGACTACATTTAAATTTTTGAATTACATTGCCTCAAAAATCCATTTGATTAATTTCAACTTAAGCAATTTTTACACTCAATCTTATTCAAATGCCATTTAAAATCAGTTAATTGGTTAGCATTACACTATATTATATCATTTTTTACCTAATAATTTACTTTTATTCCAAAAAATAAAATGCCTTAGAAGTTGTATTCTGATTGTTTGTTTGTTTGATTGGGGTTTAACGCCACTTTCAACAATATTTCAGTCATAACATGGCGGACAGTTTTACTGGTGGAGGAAGCTGGAGTACCCGGAGAGAACCATCAACCTTAGGAAGTAACTGACCCACCTTATCACATGCGACAAGAGTTAAATGCAACCAGTTTTTGTATGGTACACTCTCAACATATAGGTAATAGGCTACAGTGATCTGTACAGGTAAGGTTAAATCAACTACCTAGACCACTCGGCCACCCAGGCCCCTGTATTCTGAAAATTCATCATGATCTTTTCAATAACCAGTTTAATGATAGAAGTTATAGTTCTCGCTGTTAAATTGTCAAAATATATTTTTACATTTATTGGAAAGAACCATTTTCTTGCAAATTTCTATTGCAGGACAAGTAGTTACCGAACAGTTTAGTGATACAGCTAGATGTATAATAACAGATACTTAGAACATGGTAGAAAATTTCCAATATATCCTTTTAACAAGTAAAAAGAAAAATTCCGTGTGGAGAAAAGTGATCTCTTCAGCATTTTTAAATCATTCAGTTTATTCAAACAATATTCCATGCCACAGGTGTTTAACAGCCAGTCATCTGACTCTCAGTGTCAGTCAAAGAATCTGTCACAGGTTTCTAGGGATTCCTCTCATGGTGGATAAACCACACTTATAAATGACGTTATTTAACATCTTTGCGCCAAAAATATACAGGAACCCCCTCCTTCTTCGTTTACTTGCAGACAACTTTGACAGGTGTGGGGTAAACCCTAGCTCATTTCCATATAAAGGAGCGGATTTTAACTGTCATGGCAGATCACCAATGGCAGAGTTAATGGGAGTTCAGTCTACGGAATGGATTATGAGCTATGATGGATGATTGTTCAAAAGCATGAGAGATCTGGTAAGGGTTGTTACAAGATGTACTGCAGAGACAAAAGGTACATTAAAAAATACCACTGCAGCTAGGCTCTGTGATTTATCATGTTCTAGGTTGGGGTGTTAAAAGTTATAAATGACCTACAACACCAAATAATGCTCTAGGTCAGAAGGTTCAACTTCTAAATTGAAACAAGGAATTTTATAGAATATCTGTATGGGTGGTCCATCATTAAGCAATCACTGATAATTACTAATTACAGAGAGGTGAAACTCAGGATTCCATCAGGTTTCACACTTAAGAAATTTTGAGTTTCTGCATGTTTCATTAAAAGAATAACAAACCTCACTGGGGCCAACATTTTCAGATGTTTTCCCAAAATACCTTGCAAGTTTAATTGAAACAGAGCAATATCATTTTGGAAGTAACAAGTTTTTCCACAGAAAAGAAATATGATGATGTAAGTGTTAACTGAACAAAAAGAAACATTGGATAATATTTTGCTGATATAAGAAAAGATTTTTATTTCCAAATGATTATGAGCTGTAAATTATGGCTGAAAAATGTCTAATTATGATTAATCATTCTTTTAAAATACAAACATGAAGTATACCATAGAATATGAGAAATTTAAACAGGTTAAATTTTAATTGATAATTTTCTGATTTTAATAGTTGTGTCAATTTGTCATGTTTTGAGACTGGTCCCAAAATGCTTAAATATTCAATTTTCAAAAATTTCAAAATTTTGAGACATACCCTTCAATTTAGAGATCATAATGTTTTTATACATATAAAGTGTGATATGCTATGAAAAATTTAACACATATGAAATCAACGTCTGGTCTGGTGGTAAAAAATCTAACAAACTTAAATTAGATTTTTTTTTCATAATATAAATACAACCACATTTTAAACAACATAATTTCAGACATTTTCTATATTATGCATTTTATATTACACAATATGATAAGATTTTAAAAAAGAAATCTACATCAAATAGTGAACTGTAAAAAACCATGAACATATACAGCTTTTGTATTATTTCTCTCTTCAAACACACACAAATTTAAGCCAATATGTCTTGCTCATTCATATCATACCCTTCATAATAATCAATGGATGAAATCGTTCAAAAGAACAGAAATAACAGAGTTTGAAAATTGCAGACACATTGATCAAAAGGAAAATAAAGCTTTTAACACTATTTTAGAGATATCTCATTTTTAATTATAAGCAAATTAAACAAATAGAGACTTCTTTTACAAGTAGGACATCAAACAATCAAAAAAATACAAAGTTATTTGGACTCTATCATTGTTTGGTGTTGTTAATCAAAGTCTTACAATCCAGATAGTTAAATCATCAAATTTTGTAATTTTCTGAATGTAATTCAATTCATTATTTCAGAATGATAAAAAAAATGTTATAAAAACTTCACACATTGTAATGAGGACACTTTTTTATGCTGTTGTAAAATCACTCTACTCAATACAGGTTGAGAGAAGTTAATATTACAAAAGAAATTGAGAAATATTTGTTAACAGCATACCTGATTGAAGTAAAATAAATTTGTATTCAGATACTGTTTAAAGGTGTCATTTTTTTATCATTCTTGGTGAGGAATGGTGACAAAACAGACAGTTCATGTAATACCATAAAATCTTTAGTCAAACTTGCCTTTGTTGTCACCTCCATTAAGCAGCCACTTGTTTTTAAAGGTACATTTTCTGTTAACCTTTGTTTATTTTATCATAAATGACCTTTATTTAAGAGGTCACTTGTCTTAAATGGTCACTTTTTCCCCCTTCCCAGAGGTGACCTTTTAATAACAAGTAAGACAGTAGTCTTTGTATTGTCCTTCTTGGCTTTTATACTTATTACTTCTGTGTTCATCTTAACAATAAATAATTAAAACTACAATCTATATCAACACTCAAATCCACATAAATATTGCAACTTATGATACCTAACAGCTTTAAATATAAACAATCATTTTTAGAGCTAAAAAATACATTAACAGCAAGGGTATAATGGAATTATGGATGGTTCCCACACAGGAACACATAATACATTAATACAGATATATCTTAACCTGTACAATCATAAACCTGGATAGAAATAGAAGTCTAAATCTCTCAAGTCAAAGTCATAAAAGAAAATTTTCAGACTGTTTATATCTGGTTTTTGACAATTAAATATCTTCATAATTATTCAAATTATAATTAATTGCCATTCATAATAAACATTAGTAATAATTTGTTTGATTCTAAAAACAACAATACCTACAAATTTGAAAAAACCTGTTATAAAGAATAAATATGGTAGTATTTTGAATCTTGTTCCTACAAAATGAAATTCTTATCACATACCAACATGTACATAAGATCACTAATTTTTTTCCATGACTTCAAAGCATATTGTATTTATTTTATTTCTCTGAGTTTCGAGCAATTTAGAAAATCTTATCATTCTACAAAAGGAGATTTATGAGAGTAGATTGCTCCTAATTTAAATATTGCATATGAAACAACTATGCAACACAAAGCAGAATAATACAACAGAAAGAGAGAGGAACTTTTTATTTTCTCTCTAATGTACCATACTACAGGATTTCTAATTATATAATATATCTACTTGGATTTCTACTGAGTTCATTTGAAGCTGTCTACTGACCAACCTGCCTAAGCCATCTAGCACTAGTTTGTATTAGTTATTCTTAGCATTAACAATATTTTGCTATTTTAAGATACTGAGATAAGCCTTGAATGATTGTCTCCCTTATTTTAGTCAATTTTCTGAATTCTCAACAAACTATCTACTGTAAAACTTCAAAGTATTTTCTTTAAAATAAGAAACATTTAAAGCTTGACATTTCGAATTGTACCAATAAAATTATTAGCAGATATTTTTTTTCTACTGAATCGTCTTTTGTATAGCTAAGATCTACTTTTTATAAAGGGTAAACAAATTACTTTTTTATTCAAAATTTTGGAATAGCCCTCTACAGACAGAAGTTCAGAGTGTTTTTTATATTGAACATCAATGTTGCTTAAATACTACAAGTGAAAACAAATTTTACACCATAAAATACAGAGATGTTACCTTTTTAGATTCCTCCATTTTTTCATATTTTGCACAAACTTTTTAGCTTTAATATTTATCAGATTCTGCCTCATATTTTGCCTTAACATCTTTTCAAATTCTTCCAATAATTTCAAGCTTAGGTTTAAGTATACAGGGGATTTAATCTGAAAAAAGATGAATACAAAAATATTGCAATTTATGAACTATTATTAATTAGACTCATCCAAAATAAGTGACCAAAAGCCAGTCATAAGAACATTGCAGCTCCATTATTCAAGGTGTTTTTATTGTTTTGCACAAAAAAAATGTTGCCAGATAATTGTACGTGTACCAATGGTATATATTAATTTTCTCTTTTTTAAAAATTTTGCATGATTCCCTCATTTATAATATCAAAGTTAATCCTACTTTCTTCACAAGATCAAAATAGCAGGAACAATTTAAGAGGGGCAACATCCGATCGAAATCCCTGGTAAAATTCTACAGGTTATCAAAATATAGAGTGATTTTGTTAGTAAAACAAGATAGCATGCCACAAGCTAACATTTAGCACTATATTACTGAGGTCAGCATTTATTGCACTTTGCCCTTAATTATGCAAATCAATGTACATTTCTGATTGAAATACTGTAAACAAAATTTGAAAGGCGGAAAACTATTTTTACAACTTTTAAACATAAAATAATGGAAACTTCATTTTGTTATAATTTCACTGTAAATATTTTTAGAATTCTTTTAAGGCATTAATTGCAAACAGAAACTTATTTCAAGTATTCAAATCAATCTTGTTTAAAAATCAATAAATTTATTTAAAAACTTTTACTTTATTTCTTTTCTGGAATGAGCACTGTTTCGAATAAATTAAAATAATTATGAGCATTCAATATGTATTACAATATAAGAAATATACAGTTACTTCCCTTGATTAAATACTTAGTAAAGCAGAAATGATTGCACTTCAGTTTAAAGAACAGCAAACTATACATTGTCATCATAAAAAAATTATATATATGTGTATAGTTATAAGTGTTAGAGATTCTGTGAAAATAAAAATAAAATTCTTCAAAAAATAACCCTGCAAATATCCAACACACCTGAATCACTTTCAATTGGCATGGGTATTCATGTGACGTATTATCCTTGACTGAGATGACAAGTTATTATGAAAGTTTATAACATTGCTTTTAAAATTACCCCAAAGATTGACACAAACTTGGAACTACATTGTAATAATAAATATTACAGTGAAACATGTCTAAACCGAACAAAGAGAAAACCGAAATAGACTAAACTAGACTAAACTAGACTGATTTTTAAGTCCCTTTATACAATTTTTCATTTGTTTTTAACCTGCTTTAAAGATTTTCTCAAGTATACAGAAAAACCCTAAAGAATATGAATTAAACTGTTACTCCGTTTCAATACCTTTTTTAACTAACTAAAATTATTTTCACTCACATATATGTGATGTTATTTATTTGGAATAAATGTTATTATTCTTTTTTGGGGGAGGGGATGTGCTGGGGGGTTCCTTTTTTAAATAAAAACTTAGAAATGATATTCTAAAAATTTAACAATTCTTATAAAAATATTTAATTGTGGCAAAAAACACAATGAAAGATTTACTGCAGTGAACAGAATTGGTGCTGTTCTGTATTTAATGAAAAAAACACCGAGGTAGCAAACACTTACAGCTAACATGATTAAAAGCAAATTGTTTTGCCTTAGAGAAAAATGAGAAACAAATCACAGTCATTAAACTAAAAAAAATCTTTCTGTATAAAATCTCATCCTGACACACTAATAATAACAGAGTCCACACCCACAATGAGACAACAACTTTGGTGTATTACAAGTAACCTGTGATATCCTCTAAACTTTATTCACATCATCAGAGTGTTTTACTATCACATCTGGGTCTTCTCTACTTTTAAACTCACAGGCTGACAAATAAAGGTTAAGATAAGAATCCTTGGCACCATGAGATCTACTTGAAGAAACATTACATGACAGATGGCGCTGTGTGTACGCCACATCTCACATAAGAATTAGTTGCATGTGAGATACAAAGAATGCCTCTAGAACTCCTTCATTAAACTCATATCCAAATAAAGAATGCATTCTTCCTCTAATTTAACTACAATAAATAACACAGATCTAGCTTCCATTACTGTTGCGGTGCTCCAATGGAGGTTTAAAGTTTTCGGTGCTTGGACTGTTTGTTAAAGCACCATAAATCTTGAAACCTTTGCTGGTCATATTTGACATAATTTGCAGAGAAGTTTTATGTCCATTGATGATTTCGTCCTTCCACTGAGTAATTAGCACCTTATCCTGAAAAAAAAACAAAAATAGAATTATCAATACAATTTTTTTTGTAGATTATATGCACAATTTTACCCTAAAAACATTTTCAATGGGTTAGGGGTGTGTATAATGTACACCTACAGACTGGGGATTTTTCCCAATTTGTCAGATTGCCTTTTCATCTCCATTTTTGACATGTTAGCCACTGCTGCCATATATTAACCAAACAGCACCTGATTGTAGAGTGACAATTGAAAAGCTTCCACAGTGGAGTAAGTAACTCTTAATAGAAATTTTCCAACATGAAAAAATAGTCGAAGTCTCAGCAAACAGGGAACTAGAAATACGACCAACTTCGAACTGCCTTACACAATACACTTTCCCATACCAAAGGTATGTGCCTACTGTCAGGAAGCTAACCTGCATGGTTACTGAGACAGTTGTGACAGAAATTGTTAGTCATGCAAGATGCTGCAAGATGACAGTCCTTGTCTCATCATCAGCCATGTGATCATATAACTTTTGGTATTGTGCAGGCCACTTTACAGTAAACTGTGATTTATCTGAGGCAATATAAAGCTCATCACCAGGGCCCATTCATCTTGAAAGCCTTGTGTATATTGATATTTTTTAAGTTATTTTGTGCAAATGATGGCTAGTCTCCTAGACATCTTATATCGATACTTACTGGTGATGTTATAATTAGTTTACTGTGATATATCTGAGGCAATATAAAGTGCATAACCAGGGAGGGGATCCCATTGATCTTGAAAGCCTTGTGTATACTGATATTTTTTAAGTTATTTTGATGATGGGTAGTCTCCATGACAACCTATATCGATACTTACTGGTGATGTTATAATTAGTTTAGTGTCGGTTTTTAGGACTATCACAATACAATTCTCAGTCTTGTTAAACTTCTGAAAATCTTGATAAATTTCTTTTATATCTAACATGGATACAAGCTGAAATAAAAAAAATATGTTTTATACATATAATTAGTCCAAATCTAGCAATAAACTCAGACTTAACAACAAATTTTTTAATATTATTTAATAACGATGAAAAGTCTAATTAACATTTTATATGGCATTGATAATCAGTGCACACAGTCTGATAATCACTTTTAAAAAACCGGTGTCATACGATATTTTGACCCTGGGGTCAATATTTCGCTGCAAAATAATAACCCCCCTTATGATATACCTCCCCCTGTATGATATTGACCTCTGCGAAATAATGACCCACCCAAATCCTAATTCAACTTTGACCTTCCTACTTATAATATTACCCTCCCCTAGAGGAAAATACAAAGTTTTACAACAAAGTAAAGACAAAATGTCTTTTGAATTTTGACATCCCTATCTTATGAATGGTGTGAAAGCAAATAACAATTAGAAATATTTTTTATTAGCAATAACAAAAAAGTTATGTTTTTTTTTTCAAGGAGGTAAATACAGGAACTCAGTTGAGTTGTATGCTTGCAGTATTTCATTTTATTGGCCTAAATATATGTATGTATTTTCAAGAGATTCCATGCATGAAGTTGGTATAATACATTTTATTGCATTGCTGCTTTTGATTTTTATATACACAGATCGCATACATGTTCTGTAATATTTGTTCCATATTATGGTAGGTGTCTCAATACAGCTGTAACGGCAAAATTCATTAATATGTATTTGCAAAATCTTTATTTAGACTATTGAACACAGGCAACATCACTTTCTAAATGTATTTTTTAAATGTCTATTTGCCTTATTTTATGTTTTGCCAAGATATTACACATTCATGAAAAAATAAGGAATACATTAGGAATTTATTGATTTCTGCATTAACTTGTATAGGAGGTACCTACTGCAAAGGGGACAAATCTTACACAACCTGATTGAAGGGCAGACTGGAGCCGCATTCAGATATCCACCTACGGTTACCTTTGGGAAACCATAGGCGAATCATTTGTCCATGGATTCATGGGTAACCTCCTTAAGATACATTAGGTTACCCAAGGAAAAACGTGGACAAATGCTTCGCCTATGGTGGCGTTTAACCTTAGGGTTACCCTTAGGTATCCGAAGGTGGATATCCGAATGGGCCCAATATTTTCTGTACAAAAATGGATTGATTGATTAAATGTTGCTTAAAGTCCAGCCGCAAATATTTCATGCATTTTCAGGAGAAAAGAGAGCATATTAATGATGAGTGATGATGAATAAACCCTGGTTTGTACTAGACCGACATGCTGAGCCTGATTTATAACGTGCTAGCTCATGAAAGTAACAGTCTGCAGGAAGACAAGCCACTTCCCCTAGACAAACTATTCTTACTCTGGGCCGACCAGTCTTTGCTCTTACTCCTAAATGCTGAGTGCTTAGCAGAGAAGCAGCAAATTCCAATTTTAATGTCTTTGGTTTGACCCGACCTGGGATCGAACCCACAACCTTCTGCACTTGAGGCAAGCACGCTAACCATTACACCACCGAGGCGGTTAAAAATGGACAAAGAATGGATGTATTCATTTTACTACAGAATAATGGCTATATTGATGTAAAAACTCTGCCAACTCACCAAAACTATACAAGACATACTATGACCAAAACTCACAAAAGATACCCCACTCCCACATGGATTATCTTCCCTTGGAATAAGCTGAGATGAATTTCCATCATATGTGCACATCTGTACATTGTGTCTATAATCATGTTCATTTTAATTTTCATTGAAATCCATTGAAAGGTTTAGGAGATGTGCTTACTAGGTGTGTGGACAGATAGGAAACAGCTGATGATATTTTGTCAACAATGACACGTATTTACCTGGAGTTGTGTATACATATTGTCATTTAAATTTG
>JARWCS010373293.1:0-10178 GCA_034783895.1 Geukensia demissa
ATTTTAACTTCTACAGGTCCCATTATGGCCTTCAACAATGAACCAGAGTCCATACCATAACAGAAGCTGTAAAAGGCATGTTCCGTATTGTCCGTATTCTCGCGATTGCCTTTCACCTTTTGTCCCGACCTTCAGTTTTCTTTCACTTCCTCTTCAGAAACTTTTTTATCCATTTACTAATTTCTCAAATACAACCACCTACCCTTCTTGAGCACATAGATTCACCTGTATTAAGGGGTTTTGTGACACTTGATATTCTGTTTTCTGAGTGAATTTGTGCTATTTTCGTTTATGTTCCTCTTTCATTTAGGTAGTTATGGCAGCCATATTGTTTGCCCTTTTTGTGTTAGTTTTTTGTGTACTCCTTTAATAACCTTTAAGTGGCAATTTTTGCAGAAATCAAAGGACAAGGTACGTAAAGTTCCCTTTTTGTCCCACAAAAATAAAAGTTGTACAATAGTTTTGCAATGTGGCCTATCTTGAAGTAAAATAATGAAACTTCACATTTTACAAAAAGTTTTAAAAAATAGTTTGTTTGACATCATTCTGATGTCACTAACAGGACTCAGTGTGTCTTATTTGTTCAAAATTAATGAAAAAGTACAAATTTTGGAGCTTTTTCCATAAATCTAAAAATTTTCCGACAACATGGACTGCAAAAACTTTTTGCCAGCTGGTGTATATTGTAAAGATCTTCATTCAGTATCAAAAATTATGCTGGTCTACTTTGTTGGAGTCAATTATTTAAGCCAAAAACATACGAAAAATAGGCCAAATTTGGGGATTTTTTAAAGAATTGCTGTTTTTTTCTTTAAATGTGACGTCGAAAACACTTCAATAGGCATTTTTGAATTAGTTTTGTTCATTATTTAAGTTAATTTAAAAAAAAAATTGGGAAATTAAATGCAAGTTTATTTTCAAATTAAATAATGGGCCAAATAAGGCCCTTATCGTACCTTGTCATTTCATGAAATAACCATAGAATGGGTAAAATTCATTTAATATGTGCTGGTTGCTTATTATTTTATTGTCTTATTGAGATGATGAAAGGAGTTTTCTTCACATAAAGTGTTGCAACTACCTTGGTCTTTCAATCCTTGCAAATGTGTTTTATCTCAGATCCAACAAGTTTTCCATTTTTCACTGAGCAAAATATTTTTTTCATGTAATACATTTAAGAAGACTGTGATGTCATGACAATAATCAAAGTTATACCTCTAATATTTCAGATACTTCAATTTCAACCTCGTTTACACACTTTTGTGACAGGATACACATTTTTAGCTGTTCATAAATTCCAAGATTTCAGTTTCTTTAGATCTTGAGAACATAATTGGTGTGTACCGGTAGTATGTGTAAATTACTTTTTGTCCATAATAAGACTAACTTTGTATGTACAGTAATGAAAATTTTGGTTTGTTTGAAATTTTGTGTCTTCTGGAAAGAGGGTGCTGTGTGACTTCTACAGAAAATGTAATACAATTCATTTTTAAACAGGCACATTTAATATTGGCCAATATTTGTTGTTCACATACAGTATTCAACATGTACAACAATGCATTAGGCAATAAACACACAAAAAAATAACGGAATGAAAAAAAATGGCTTGGCATTCAAAATACAGTGGTGTAAAAAAAGACAAGCTCAATTAAAGAAGAGATCAAAAGTCCAATGTGACACTTTATCTGGGGAGGGCAGGATAAAAATCTATTTAAGTTTATTTGTTACCTAGGAATAAGTCGTAATTGTGGCTAGAATTTTCCAGGAGCAAGTTTTCTGAAGTTACTTTTATAATTTATAGCTGTTTTGTGTTGAATTTGTTTTATCAATCTAAGTTTTGAATAGGGGAGGAGTTCTGTTTAAATCTAGGTGAATTATTTGTTTATCTAACAATGAACTTTTGATCTTTTCCTTAATTGTAATAACATTTACTTATTATGATTTGAAAAATATAAAAGAAACTTATAAATAAAAAATGCATAGAAATTAAATGGTATATAGGACATAAATTGTATATAAACTTTAAATATTAACAATTGATAAATTTGAACAAGTTTTCTAATGTGTAATAACCTAATTACCTAACAACAATTTCTAAAAAAAACAAACATCTTTCTTTACCCTTTCATCAAAAAACACATTATTAAAATTAAAAGTAAATTTTGAGAACTTCCCTCCATATGTATTTTTCAATGTGATCAAGAGTTATTTCCCATGCAACACTAAAAGTGATTGGAACTTTTTTATACATGTATTGTCTTCAACTCGATAATAAAAATCTATTAAAAAGAAGGAAGAAATTGTCATTAGCATAGAATATGAGTTTGTAGAAAAATTGGGATAGTCAGCAATACATAAGATTAAAAGTTTACAAGTCTTTTAAAGAACTATTTGCCACACTCAACACAAAATCTGATACTTTACAAGATCATCTTAGCACACACACAAAATATACATGTAATTTTTACTTAAGCAAGGTTTTCTACTGTATAATTACCTAACAACATATGCATTCCTTTTTGTTTATATATAATCCTGTTTAAATTGATTTAACAAAGACCTACTTCTCGCTACCTGAAGCTCTCCATAAATTAAACGGCCAAGCACAAGTAATGACAAAAATATTTCGCACTTCAAAACACGACTGATTTTTTTATCTGTACATTATCAATTTATAGGAAATATTCCTTATTGCCTGACATTGACAGGTTCTCCTTGGTTTGAAGAGCAAAACTAGGCAGTCTTATTTGGTTGAATATTTGAATGGAAGTTTTTCTATTTGATGTGGAATATATTGTTCTCTATTTAAAATGAATTTTTCCCAAGCTGAATTGAGCTGTTAATTATTTAACTTTTCATGTATATAACATTGTCATCTTTAAACAAGTTTTACTTTTAAACTAGGAAGACTTAAGAAATTCAGTGTGTTACACTTTTTCAAGACCAATATATTACGAAAATCCCCAGTAAATCACTTTAACATTTCCTCTCCACCCTTCTCTGGATCCACCAATAAAAGACTCTCAGTGATAAACAAAACATTCTGTTTATAATTTTTTTTGCATTTTTCACATATCAGTGATGAAAAATTTTCATGTTCAAAACTTGCACATGAAATGCCATCAAAATTAACTGTGATCAAATGGTCTTTTCCATACCGACCCAAAATTTTGGCAAAAAGTTGCCTTATCTTCTACTGAGAGATCTTAAGAAAATACTGACTAGATTCTGAGCACTTTGTAATTTTTATAAAACAGAGGATCAACAGGCCCTAACCATTTGCGTAAATTTACAGTAAAATCAATTAGTTTTTCTTTATTTCCCTTCAAGTGCCCCTAACCGATTGGGTACCTAGGTACCTGCAAATAATCTACAGTTTATATCTTCAACAACAAGCAGTGAATACACAAATATAAAAAGCTATCAAACAATTTACACAATTCCCTTTCTTTCAATCAAAAAAAAAATCCGTCAAGATTTTTAGTTTTATAATTGTAAATTTTGTGTTTAGCATTCATTATTTTTTTTACAAACAAAACAACACATCTCTCTCATGACACTTACTAAAACGAGACATTCCAAAAGAAATCTGAATTTTGAAATGGTCCCTTTACAACCTCTTCATCACTTAAATCGCATGACTATACAGTTGGCTATTTATAAACCACCTTATTTTAATTTTTCCTATAATGACACAGGTATCAGATATTTCACAATAATTTTTACATCTGAGTTTGTCATGCAAGCTGTTGAACATAATCCATTGTATTGCAACTTATTTTTCCAATGCATTCTTTCTCTATTTATTCATAGAATGGATTATGTCCCTTAGACATCTTGTGTTTTAAATACATTCAAAATTTTAGAAGATTTAATAAAAAAACTCAGCAGATCGTCTAAATTACATAAAAAGAGATGATGTCAATATCATTTCTTTAAGTATTAAAATGTGACCAGTTTTTCCCAAAAATTGTGATCTTGTGGAATCCCCCCAAACTTCCAAAATATTGGTTAAAACACATTTCACTATCTGTTACTTTAAATCATAAATAAAGCAAAGGCCACATGTTCTTACAAAAAAATTACGAAATTATCACAAAAACATCAGCATATTTGTTGTGTTAAAGCACTATAACTGGTTACCAGAATCTGGTTTCTATTGCACAGAATAAAAAACACATAAGCATGTACAACCATTGACGGCAGTATAACTATAATTCCATTTCTTTACAACCAAAATAGAATATTTTACTTTTATACAAGATTGTAAACTAAAACTGAATTTAAATTCTCATTAAATTTAGATCAAACTTGCTGGCTAAAAAAAATGTTTAAGTTTTTTGAAAAAAACCAAAAAAAAAACCATCTTTAATATCTCTTAAACTGTTTGAAAACTGATTGTTGATAGATTGTAAAATGTTATGGTTCAAGCCATTCAACACGATAATCTATTAACTGTGACGTGACATCAGAAATTGTCTGGGTGCAACTGCATAATGGAACACTGAACTGTCTCACAAAAAGTCTGATGCATTCAGCAAATCCGACAGTAATTCCGAAAACCATTATTGTTCTCGGCACAATCAGTCCTCTTCATTCTCACGACATTGGTCAAAAGTTCTTTATAAAAAAAAATATTATCACATCTAAAACTCTAAGCGATAGGCTGAGCAGCTTGTTTCATGATCTTGAAGATGAATTGTAGAACGATTTGCAGATGGTGCGACATCGATATTCAGCTCATTTAATTTATCACGATTCAGACCCATCCAGTGTCGCAAGGTGTCATTATCATATGTGGGTATTAAAGTGACCTCTGTATTCTTGTTTTCCCATGTTTGTTTGGCCTCCATAAGAGCTGTCAGAGTCTGTGGGTTAGGAGACAGACTACTCAAAACATAATATCGAGCTCGAACTCGTTTGAAAAATTCTATGTCGCTATATGATGGATTTCCATGGTTGGGGATGTAGGTCAAGTCTACATAGAATGGGGTAAATGGTGGAAGAGGTGGCGTCTTTACTGCAGGACTTGACCGACTGGATCCTATTGCAGCTGATGCAGGTCTTTTGCCAGTTGCAGGTGGTGGCTTAGCCTTTGGTTCTGCAGCACTTGCTGGTCTGGCCCTCGACGTATTGAGTTTGTTACCAGGTCCATTAACAGATGTGTCTAATTTACCGGAAGCTTTTGTTCGACTGGTTGCTGCTGGGTCTTTCTTTACACCATTCTTTCCATGATCTGATTGTTTGGTTGCTGGTTTTTTAGTGGCAGATTTATCTCCAGCAACATCTGGTGGTGGCGGAGATGGAAGTCCCATGGGTTTACCCCATTCAGCTTCTGGATCGAAAGGATTTGTTTTCAGTTCACTCTCTTCTTCTTCAAAGTTGACATTTTGTTTACTTACACCATCAAACGGATGTTGTCCCTGCGATGCATATGGATCAAATTCAAATCCATTCAATGGTTTGCTGTCTTCTACAAGACCTTCCGATGAGCTTTTGTCTGGGAAGTTATCAAATGGGTTTGAAGACTGCATGGCAGCCATATTAGGACTAGTAGAACAGAAGGGGTCATATGGATCCATTGATTCCATTGGTCTTTCATGAAGTGGTTCTGGACTGATACCAGCCTGAACTTCCCGAGGATCCGGAGTTTCATCCTTCTCAAATGCCTCAGGAATGTTGGAAACCTCCAGTGAATCATTATAGTGCTCTTGGTTTTCTTCTGGCCTCTCTTGTTCTTCCTCATTGTCATATCTTCCCTCATCATGAACCTCAATTCCAACTCCACTCTCTCTGTAATTTTCTACATCCTCGTCTTCTTCTTCAATCACTCCTTCATCGGGACTAATTGATCGCTGTTGCTCTGGACTACTTTCACGTGATTCACACTCCTCTGCTTTTTGTTGGTCTTCAGCTACACCTTCAGTTTCCTGTTTTTCGGAATAACTTTCATCATCTTGGACTGCTGATCCATCCTGAAATCCTCTGTTTTCAAAAGCATATGGAGATTCATCATCAACATTTTTTTCCTCATCAAATTTTGTTTGCTCGTTTTCCATGTCTTCTAAATTTCTTTCGCTCACATCAACTTGACTGTCATTTTCATCAGGAGAAACTTCATCTTCATCTACATCACCTGCTATCTCTTGAATTTTATTTTGTGATTCTACTATATTTTCATCTTCAAATTTTTCTTGGACTTGTACAACATCTGGAGGGTTTTCTCCTTGCATTTCAGTTTCCATGGTAACATCATCTTCCTGTTTGTCAAAAATTTGTTCTTGGCTTGTAGTCAAACTTTTCTGCATTAGATCTTCCCCAGTCTGGTCTAAATCTTGAGCGTCAGCTGCCCTGCTGGACATGACCGATTCTGATTCGGTAAAAGATTCCAATGCTTCAGATCCTTGATCAGGGCCAAGGTCTCCACCAAACAACGACTGCTGCATTGGGTCCTCTGGTTTAGGTTCTACTTGTTCACTTTCTGGTGTTATTAATGACTTTTCAGAAGTATCAAAATCTACAGGTGGTTTATCATCAAGAGGAGTTGAAGTTTTTGCACTGGAATCTTCTGTTTCATTTTGAAGACCTTGGACAACATCAGGTTCAATTGGCGCCATTCCTGAAATCAGGGGTTTTTCTTCCTGGTTTTTTCTATCATTGGTTGGAATCATGTCTGGTCTTGTGAATGTTTGTTGTGGAGGAATTTCTACTGGTTCAGGCAAGGCTTCTGGCTGAATGTCAACATTATCATCATATATTCCGTAATTACTCAAATTTTGTTCTCGTTCTTCTGTAGGTGTGCCGTTTGACATCAAGTCTCCGTTATATCCTTCATGGAAGCTTTCCATCATTTTTGATCCAGTCCCCATTCCCATGAGGTCATCATATTGCGGAGAATGATCTGACTGGGTGTTGTCTTCAGCTGCGTCTGACGGTTGATCAGGTGTATCAGGTTTAACCTCAGCTTCTTCACTTTCACCAATCAAATTTGTGTCTGTTGCAGGTTCTTGAGGTGAAAGGTCAAGTAAAGGCTTTAATGCCACTTTCAACAATACTTCAGTCTTATTGCGGCGGTCAGTTATACTGGTGGAGGAAGCCGGAGTACCCGGAGAGAACCACTGACCTTGGGCAGGTAACTGACTAACTTTATCACGTGCGATGTGAGTTAAACTCAACCCGTTTTTGTATGGTACAAAGTCTGACGAGAACTCATGTCGTATAGGTGATAGCTACAGTGATCTGTAAAGGTAAGTTTAAAGCAACTACCTAGAACACTCGTCCATCCAGGCCCCCGATAGAAATGTAAAAATTCAAATAGAATTGACCAAAAATGCCATGGTCTGTTCATTGGATAGTTTTACATTTGATGAATTTAACATTCGACACAGATCATGTTAGCATAGCGTAGACCTAAAGATAAAGGAAAAGGGGGGTTTTCATATTATGCACTATGAAACGAGTTATAAATTTAAACCCATTCTATTTCTAGGATCAAACAAATACAACGAATCGGTAGAGCCCTTGTAATCTAGACTTTGTCATACTGGTGGAAACGCAGTGTAGTTGCACTTTAATCTAGATTTTGCTATACTTACGAAAACGCAGTAGTTGTCCTAGTTATCTAGACAGAACAGTGTCACTCTGATTCATGTGCTATAAAGTCTTTTACTAATTTTGAAAACATAGTTTCATGTTCATTATTAAAGGAATCAAGGTTTGCAAAGCATTGTTTTAAGGGTTGCTCCATAGATAAGTTGTGTTCTCAACCACGACGATGTACTCAAAATACCCGGGGAAGGAGGTCACCTACCTCAGAAAATGGTGGGGGTGTTCGTCCAGCACTCCCAAACCCCGAAATCTTTCCAAACCAAGTTTGCTGAAAGTTTTGACCCCATCTCAGACTATAATATCTTGAATTAATATTTAACATGTATTTTTTTTATTAAACTTCTTTTGGAATTTTACTTTTTTAAACATTTTGAAAAAATACAAGCAGTTTTAACAAGTGCATGTTTGCAAAAATTTGCCAAAAATGGATCCAAAGTTTAAAATCACATGTTTGAAACGAGTTTAATGAAAACAATGATACAACCTTCGTTTGGCTAGTGTCGTAAGTCCTAGTGATATTTAAATAATCCAATGCTTTTTTTGACGAAAATTAAGCAATCATGTGGTTAGCCATGTCTGAGGACTAAGACTTCATATAAGCTTCAGACAGAAAAGGTTTCTCACCCGCATATTTTTTAATAATAGTTACTGACAGATAAAATGGAAGCTGTTTGGGAGTTTAATAGTGATTATTGGTTTTCAAGGGGATTTCGTCCGAACCCCTTGAACCCCGCCCCCCTGGCTACGGGTATGAATTGTGGTACTTTCTAGAACAGGAACCATGGAAAATTCCGAAGATTTATAATCATTATCGTAATCTTTCAGGTGTTTCTGATGCAGCTGTTTATTATTTCATTGCAATATGAATAATGTCACGGAGTTCTTATTCTAAAAAAGTGTTGACGGGAATGTCCACTCTATTCAGTTCAATAAATTGTAGGCTTCGTGTTACTCTAGCTTTAGTTTTCAGTATAGTGTTGTGTGTTCTATGTTAGTCTTTATTTTCATTTTGTTGGCCATGGTTTTGTCTGTCTTCTGACTTAACGATTTCTGTCTTCCCCTTTGGTATCTTCGAATTCCTTTTATGATAACTATCATGGTATATATTGGAATACATACATGTAGATTTCCTAGAACTAGGGGTAAAATTTTAATAAGTTTGGAAGTGAACAACATTTATGCTTAGGTTTCTTGGGATTATTTGATGATTTTTTTTTTCTTGATTTGGGAATGGTAAATACTGTCTTTGAATATCATAATAGTTACCTTGTTGCAGACGCATGGACTGAAGGACAGGCAAAATGACTACTACTGTAAAAGCACTATTGTAAGTGCGACACCAATATACAATTTACTTCCTAAACTTCAGTTACTTACTATGCTGAATTTAATACCATTAATATGTTTTAAAATGCAATCTATGAATACAACTACTTTTACAGTATACACATGTATTTTATTTTTATAGTATATGCTCCCCCGAAATATTTTTGGTTGAACAATATTGTCTGTAAATACCAAAGCATTTCTAATTTTTGACAACCATCCGGGGCCTTATTTTCGAAAGTATCCTAAGACTAAGGTATATCTCAAGACCATCCTAAGTGCAATTTTCGAACATGTCTCAACCTAGGATTTATCTCAGAATCATCCAAAATTTAGGACGCCAATTACCAGACTCTGGTGTCTTAAGATAGTCTAAGGAATATCCTGACTTTATGATCCAGATTTTGTAAACAAATATGTCCTAACCCCTAAAATAACGACAAAATCGTTACACAACTGTCATAAACTGGTTTTTGAAATACATAATCTGTGTCCAGGTCAGAATAAATATTCTGACATTTGCTGACCCGGCCAAACGGGCAAATCTTCACTCCTAATGGCCATTCGTACGTAAAGTTACCCTGCTGATATTTATAGTGCAGTAAGCAGTGTTTGTCAGGCGATATATTGCCAACAACGTTATCCTGAAAAGAAGTAAGTTTTGTCAGAAGGAGGTTCACCACCTGTCTTTCGCGACTTAAATAAGCTTGTTGCTTTTGGTATTATTGGTATATGTGCTCAATTTCTTAATTAGGTCAGCGACGTTTTCTTTTATGGTCAGTATTCCCCAATTTACTTTCTTACATATTATTCCCAAACTTTAGGTGCAAAATTTGAAATCTGAATATGCATGATATTTTATAATATCTTGAGTGAAAATTACGAATATCGAAATATATATATTTCATATATCAAAAGTTGTAATTGACAATTTACCTTTATTAAACACAGTTTACAAATAGATACAATTAGCAAAAAAATCATGGGTAAGGGTTTAAAACGGGCCCTGTTATACCATTTTTGGACACATTTTGACAAGTATAACAGATTAAGATGGTGATCGAGAATAATACATGGCAAAATCCGTATCACATGCCGTATCATCCCGAGATACCAATATCAGCCCGAAGGCCTTTAGGCCCAAGGGCTGATATTGGTCGAGGGTGTTACGGCATGTGATACGGATTTTACCATGTATTATACGCTTTATCATATGTTTAAACATGAGAGTATAAAGGAATTGC
>JARWCS010373304.1:0-10177 GCA_034783895.1 Geukensia demissa
ACCTCCAAATTTGGATCCCCTCATTTTTATGGGAGTTATGCCCAAAATGACCATGTCAGCGCAACTCCTCTGAAACTTTACTCAGCCGATTTTTAACGAAACTTCATACGTTGATGGGACACCATTTTTAACATATGATATTTAGAAAAGACATCTTACAATAATATGTGCATACTCGGGGGGAGACATATGTTTTTGTGACCAAAAACAACTCCTAGTTGACCACCATTTTTATTATGGTTCGAATACCTTAAATGATTGATCTAACAGAATAACTTACTGGTACTAGGTATCCATTTGCAGTAAGACTTGTCACCTCCCTTAGACATATTCTAATATCAAAACCAACCTGTCTTTGCTCTTATTTGCTAATTTAGACTACCAAAGAAATTGATTTTGGTTGAAGAGTCAGGGCTGCTAAGAATATTAGAATATATTTTGGTTCTTCTTGGTTATAATCGCAAGACATAGAGCTGTAGGCATTTCCATAAGTAATGAATGACAAAACTTGCCAGTACAAAAAGGTAAAAAAACTACCTCAGAAGTTCTATTAACTTGACAGACAGTTTTTATCGTAATTATAATGAATTTTTTTAAATTGTCAACTCACTATGATAAATTTTTGCATCATCAGTATTCAAATTATGTAATTTAAAATTATAGATGATAAGACAAATGTTGTATGTCTTCATGCATTTATTATTATCTGGGAATAAGAAATTTGAAATTTGCATTTTCCTGCAGATAGAACAAATTTTGTTTATCTTTCTCTATTATTTAAATTTATTGACTGGGTAATTACAAAGACAAAATCAATTTTTCTATGAAATTTAATTTAATTTTCTTTAAAATGATTGATTTGGCAGTGAGTATTGGCATGTAGTGGTTTCATTTGAATTAATCATAACTGATACATTTCCTTTTAATGAATATAATATCATATTTATGATTTATTGTGAATTTTTATTGCTTACCATTTGGTTAATAACAAGTATTATCAGTGCTTCTTCAAAGAATGTGTACTTGAAAAAAAAGTTGTTCAATTTGCAAAATTTGATGTCCATTTATTTGAATAAGATTGTACACTGTGATTAGTTACAAGCTAAACAGAGACATTACCTAAATTGGTTTTAATTGATTTAAAGAATGACATCATAGAGCATTATTAGTAAAAAATGTATAAAAATATAGAATATCCTTTTGGAGAAAACACAGTGTGATAGAATCAAGCAGTCTAAATAAGATTCATTTGTTGCATCATAAATCCCCTTGCAGCAAAGTTATGGTGGATATACAATAATGTTTGGTGTCTGTCATACCATACACTCAAGAATCAACATCCGTCAATGGATTTTCACCATACTTAGTAAACAGTCATGCCGAGAATCTGAAACCCTTTTTATTTTTAAGGTTTATAGATAAAGACCACCACCATTGTAAATGGTTGCCTTGGTAAACCAACATTATGTTTGGTCAATCATGAACATATAGCAATGTTCAATGATGATGTACCATGGATTCAACATTATATTAAATAACATGTCTGCCAGCCATACAGTGGTTAACCGTGGTAAGCCATGATCAGACTAAAGCATGGCATAACATGTTTTCCATGATTGACAAGGATTACAATGGTGGACCTATTTTTTGGATACTATGACTGCAGTAAAACAATATTGTGTGACTGATTCTGTACTTGTCAGCACAAGCTTGCCTTAGTTTTTTAAAATAATAAGCACAATGCTTGGAATGGACATTAGCTTATTTGGCAAATGTTTAACCTTGGTCAAACCATGGTAGGTGTTACTTTGACAAGGGTAACTATTAGCAGAAATGGTCCATCTACAGGCTCATTTTGTAGGTGCAGGTGTAAATACATTGAATCATTCTCAGATTTAGAAATGCACTAAAAAATGCTTAAATACACATTAAGTCCTGTTCTGTGCATTGTTTTTTTACAGAACTACCAAAAGAATCACCGTGAATGACATTGAATTGAAAGACAAATGTTTTTGGACCAATTTGAATTTGAAGTTTATTCAGTTTTAAAAGTGATATCAATTTTTTGGGAAATTTCATACAGCTGATGTTAACATAGTTTTCAGAAGTAAAACTGTTATTTTGGACAGGGGACCTTTCATGGGAGACACCATTGCAGTATATTTATTTTTTAAAGGAAGTAGGTTGATGTTGTTTTATAGGAATAAAAAAAGAAACTGATTGAATGTTTTTTTATTATCTCATCTGGCCTAAAAGCTAATGTAAGCTTTTGCCCTCGCTTGGCATTCATTTTCTGTGCACAGTTTATTTTTTAATCTTCTCCTCAGATACCACTGGGCCAATCTGAACAAAATTTAGGTTGAATGGGCCTTGTTTGGTCCTCTTTCAGAACTTTATCTGGGGTTGTGATCAGCCAACCAACTCTGCTACTAATATAAGAAAAAGAGGAATTATCTCCTCCAAAACTGTGACCAGCCAATTTATGACAAACTTTGTTAAACTATTCCTTAGGTTATCTTCTTTCAAAATTATGTCTGTCATGACCATGCCTGACATCCAGTATTTTTTAAATAAATTGAGGAAAATGAGAAAATTGTGCACAACTTATTGCCATGAGAGCACATGAAATCAGTGCTTTATTTTTAATTGCTTTGGTATATTTTTTTATCTTAGTATTACTTCATTGGAATACTTTGAACTTGTGCAAAATTTTGTGGCCAAAATATGGCCTATCGATAATTGCACCTTGTTTTTTGTGTGACAAAATTAACTGCTGTATTATTCTGACTGTCAGTTAAGACACAAAATTCATTATCCAAAGTCAGCTTGAAATAGGACAAATTTTTGTTGACCAAATCTGACTGCTCTATTTTTCTGACTGTAAGTAAAGAAAAAAACACTGCCAAAATCAAAATCGAGCTTGTAAAATATTACAAAATTTAGTGTACCAAAATTTACTGCTGTCATGATTGTCAAAAAAGACAAAAAATGTCAAAATCATATTCTGGGTTGATCTTAAAAAAAAAAAATGTGATTATTAGTAAGAATTACTGAACATATCTGCTTCTGATTAACTTAGGCAAGGAAAATATATTTTTTCTTTATGTTAAAGGTAAAAGGTGTTTTTAACAATCAGGATTTCTACCAAATATAGAAAAAGGTCATGGAAGTTTAAATAGCTCTAAAATGCTTAATATTTGTCGGGGCAAAAATCTTAGCATGGGAATATTCAATATAATCCCAAAGTCTTAACTATTTTCTATGCTCCGATGTCTTCCAGCAGCCTTATAAAATTTTGATAACTTAAACAATAGAATTTCACAAAGGAGTAGGTTCGATAAGGACCATTTCTGACCTCGAAAATAAAGTTTAGTATAAATTTAAAGTTTTACTTTTTCGCAAACTATAATATAATATCTTTAAGAAATAATTTATGTTTTGATAAAAAATAATATGTTAGATTTGGTGATTTTAACAGCTCAAACTCCATCTAAATATGGAAAATCTGAAAAAAATAGCCGAAAAATGACTAATTTATTCTCTTTTTTTTTGCCATTTCAGTATTGGCCGTATCCGTGTTACACCTTAATTTTTACATATATGATATACACATGTAGTTTACATCACATTTGTAAATATTTAGGAATTATTTAAAAATTTGTTTAATAAACTTAACTGATTGTTAGAATTTGACTAAAAATTGAAATTGGAATTTTTGAATTTCATATAGGAAAATTAAAGAAACATTTCTTTTTTTTGGTAGTGTTGTTTACTGTTTTAGGGCAGATACCGGTACCCCTCTTGTTTTCTCATTTTATATTTTTCAAAGAATAGAGAGTTATATTAACCCAAATTATGTTCAGTACACTTAGGTTCTCCATGTATGTGATACAATCTAATATCTTTTAAGGGTAAGCAAAATTTCTTTATTGCATAAAAGAGAATCTTAAAGAGAATTCCATATGCTTTCAAAAAATTATAAAATTATCAACAAATGAAGTCAGCTATGGTGAGCTGAAGGTGCCAGCTTGCTGTATTGATAAATATAAAAATGCTCATTGACAGAAATGAAGATATCTAATTTTAAGATCAGTATCATATAAATATGTCACATTAGCATTGTCCTACTTCTTCATTTCATCACTTGGATTTTAAAAGTAATAAATCTAGACACGATATTCCATAGTATCATGTTGGAATATCCCTAACATGGCCAGGAAGCTGTCATGGAACTCACAGCAGACGAATTGATTTAAATCTACATTGTAGTGATCTTTAAACCGAGAGAGGCTTTTCATGTAGAGAATGGAATGGATTTGGGCATTAATTAAAAGTGGGTCATCTTAGAGTACTAAGTAGACTTCTAAATACAAGTTTACCAATATAGTGTAAATATTGGAAATTTTTCTATTGTGTATATAGGTATTTCAAATTATCAGCAGTAGAAACAAACGAGTTCTAAACATAGTAAAAACAAAACAAATTGAAATGGGAAGCCAAATTGTGGTATTTCTCAACCCGTTTATAGTAAGAAAAAATTTGATATGCTATTTGTGCATTTCAAGGAATAATCTCTCATCAGTAGCATAGAACTTAATCATTGGAAACCCTAGATCAAAACATTGTTAAATGAAAAGAAACTGTAAAAGGCTGCTAAATCTAGTAGGAAGGAATAATTGAAGTTAATGATAAAGAAAAAAGGGGAACACTTATAAATAAAACAACATATAGGAATTGAACTCAGTTTAAGGTAAAAAACGTAAAGGTATGAATGAACTGCAATATAGTAAATAAGGCCCAAAATTCAGTCTGAAAGAAAAAAACATATTTTACTTATGAGCTAGATTTTAATAACTTTTGATGATTCATTTTTTTCATAATCATGCAACTTGTCAAACATATTATTAATTTAAAGTTTTAAGATGTCCTCTGATTTATTTGAACTTTATTTCAAATTGATCTTAAAAATGGTTTCAGGGGGTCAGCACATTCACAGAGATTTACATAATTATATATTTACACATGAATCAGTGTAAGAAAAAACACAGAGAAGTTTGAATTTTTTGCCACAAGTACTATCGAAATCTGCTATAAATATACAAATCTGTAATGAAGTAAGTTTACTATGAAATGGATCTTGTAGTTTTGGATTCAAAGCTCTTACAGAATACCAAGTTTTCCAATGAACAGGTATTATAATTCCTAGAGAAGTGTGTAATGAAACCAAAGCCATCATCTTATACCTATGCTACTATATTTGATATCCTTGTATAGAACAACAACCATATTTTAATTCCAGTTAGTAAAGGAAAATCTAGTTTCAGGTTTAACTTATAAAATGAATGAAATAATTCTCACAATTAATTCAATGATTCAAACATTGTTTCCCTTACCATACTTTTTAATACCGTTTCCACATTCAGATTCTAAAAGTCTACCATTTAAAATCATCAACCAGTTTTCTTTTCAGCTCTTTAACAGCAGCTGAACATTAACTGTGAATTGCATGTTACATTTGTTTGTAATGAACTCTCACTCCTCTATCAGTTTTCTTAAACATGTATTAATGGGTTGAAACTGATGTTATAAAGTAATACAACATCACAAGAACAATGACATTTAAATTCAACATACTGCAATGGAACATAGAAAACTTTTAATACTGGTTGGGAGTACAGAATATTACTTCGGGAGTGTTGCTGGGATAGTTGTAGTTTAATTATATGTTTACTATCATTTTTGTAATTCCGATTTTTTCTGTGCTTTTGGAAATCAGTTCGGAACAAAATGATAAAATTTTTGGTTTGCCTGTTTAGAACAGCCAGTTTTCTTTCTGGAGGAATTGTGGCCACAGCTGGAACATTTTATAGCCTTATCAATGCTTACAGAATGCTTATTAAAATGTACGAGTGTACAGTAAAATTTATTTTGGGAACATGCGTCATTGCTTCCCAGCACTACAATCCTATGTAGCAACTGCTTGTTTAATTATGAAATTTAAATAAAGAACAAATGATAATGTTTTTTTTGTCACATCTGTGCAAATACAAATGTTTCTGAAAGCTTCTCTTATTTTTGAGCTCTTTTCCAACCTATTTGCTGTCATTTTCTCTTTCATCCTTTAGGTTCAATCGCACTCCCATTCAAAATTTTTAAAAAATTAGTTTGCATGGTTTATATTGTAAATGAAGATTAAATCTTGCCTGAATAGTCTTGATAATTTACAACCAAATTTCTCAATAACTGCCTTTTAATCTTAATACAGCTATATGATAATATGGAGTTAAATGAACAGTTAATGCCAAAAATTATTATCATTTAGCTTTATTGTATTAATATTTTTTAATTCTTTGGAAGTATTATAACTAGAAAATTAGACAAAACATCACCAAAATTTCATATGTAAACATTGTAATGCCAATAAAAACTAATTAAGAATTATTCCTAAGTAACAGCAATCTAAAACATCAATGAAATATAAGTATGGTGAAATTTTCTATGCTTTATATGTATTTTAAGGAATAACCTCTCATCATCAGCATAAAAA
This sequence comes from Geukensia demissa, assembly GCA_034783895.1. Classification (NCBI taxonomy): domain Eukaryota; kingdom Metazoa; phylum Mollusca; class Bivalvia; order Mytilida; family Mytilidae; genus Geukensia; species Geukensia demissa. Next base: position 6,548 of record JARWCS010373304.1, read on the forward strand.
CCAAAATAAAGGGAATCAGAAATCCAAACATAGTAGAAGAAGCATTGAAATCCAAACTAACCAGACAGCCAAATCTAAAAAACACGGTCCATGTACATTACAAGAATAGAAGCCTCTTCAGTAATTCAAAGTGTCAAGAATTCATGCTTCATTCACACAGACATATAATGTGAATGGAATACGCATTGGAATGCGAATTGATGACAATAATATATTCACATGTTTGTCAAAGCAAATTAGTGCACATTTAAAACAGTGAATCATTAAACATTCACTCTATGCACATTTGATAATGTGAATTGATTCACATTAGGTGTGAACAGGACATTAAATTTTGGAAACAATATGTGGTATATACCCTTTGGGACCTTTTGTCCACCAGCAGTGTCCATTGATATAAAAAATAAAATCATAGATATTGGGTGTGACAATAGTTGTGACGTTAAATTTGCAATTTCAGTTTTCTTTTTAGGTGATGATGATATCAAGCTGGAGATATACATGCCTTTCTTGGAGAGATATAATCACCTATTGCTGAAAGAAGATAAGTCAACAATGGCGGATAAGGTAGACGGAATCTATTTTAGAATTCCTTTAGGAATTACTGTTGAATTATGGGATACCTATTTTAGAATTCTCTTTAGGAATTCTACCTACTTAGAGAAGGCTTCATTCCTTGTATTTTGTAGATGTCCTTCCTGCTGGATTGGGCTGTCTATTATGGTGTGTTTGGATATGAGTACATCAGTTTGTAATGTTTGGATATGAGTACATCATTTTGTAATGTTTGGATATGAGTACATCAGTTTGTAATGTTTGGATATGAGTACATCATTTTGTAATGTTTGGATCTCGGTCTTCCTACATTTGGTTTTACTCCTTGAATGTCTATATAGCATATCAAAATTCACAATATACATTAGACACTGGTGATTTATATTTAGAATTACTGTTGAATCATGTAATACATTGTAACTATTTTAGAATTTGATTTAGGAAAAATTAAATCATATGATGCCTATTTTACAAACATGTTTAGACACAATTTTAGAAAGAAGTACATCTTAAGGAACAGTTTTAAACACCAAAACGATACATATTTTTGGTGGCAATATTTATAGTTGTTTAAATGATTGAATTTTACATGATAACAAATTTAATCTATGTTTCTTGTTTCTCATTCAGTCCTGCTTTTTAGTATTTATGAACAAGTTTTTATTATACAAATCCTTTGTTAGTTGTAAAAGATAAGAGCTGATTTCTTAATTCTAGGATTAACATAAACAAAGTGTTTTAAATTTATAACCTTTGAAGTTAAGCATCTGTCAAATGGTGTTATCAAAAGATCATATGATAACTAATTTATTATTTTTATGTTATTGGATGGATTTACTGGATTGTTTTATGATATTACAACTGTATTAATTTCTCTTTCAGCACTGAAACATATAATACTTTTATATCACTGTTGCCTACAATTGTAACTATGTAAATGTTTTGAGATTTCACAAAGGTCAATTCTTCTTTTATAGGGCTTACCGTTGTTACTTACATTTTAATACAAAGTAGGATCAACAATTATTACAAGGATCACCATTCATTGCTGTTAAAACCAGATAGATTTGATTCAGTGGATAAAACGAAAAGCTGCTGATGTGAGACTAACCACTTATATCCATAAGCATAACACATGTATAGGTAGGTTTAAAGAGCTGTTGAAGGAGTTTTTATTGATAGAGTCAATTTTCAGCTCACTTGGCAAAAAGCTATGTGAGCTTTTGTCATCACTTGGCGTCCATCATCTGTCGCCCAGGGTCTGTCCGTAATCCGTCCATAAACTTTTACATTTTTGTCTTCTCTTCTGAAACCGCTAGGCCAAATGGAACCAAACTTTACAGGAAGCATCTATGAAAGGCCCGTTCACAGTTTCCTTGTTTCGTCCGGATGGAATGAAAAACATGGCCGCCATATAGGATTCTTGTTTCTGAATGGCTGATACATTAATAAATCTTCTCCTCTGAAACCACTTGGCCAAATGGATTAATATTTGGTATGGAGCATCTGTGGAAGGTCTTTTACAAAATTTTCTCATTTCCTCCTGATCGGACAAACAAATGGGCGCTATTCACAATTCTTGTTTCTGATTGGCTGATACATTAAAAATCTTCTCCTCTGAAACTGCTTGGCCAAATGGATTAATATTTGATGTTGAACATCTATGGAAGGTCCTTAATGAAGTTTCCACATTTTGTTTGTATCCAACAGAAAACATGGCCACCATGGATGATTCTTGTTTCTGATTGGCTGATACATTTAAAATGCTTCTCAAATGGATTAATATTTGATATGGAGCATCTGTGGAAGGTCCTTTATGAAGTTTCTTCATTTTGTTCTTATCGGAAACTAAACATGGCTGCCATAGACGATTCTTGTATCTGTTTGACTGATGCATTAAAAAGTCTTCTCCTCTGAAACTGTTTGGCCAAATGGATTAATATTTGATATGGAGCATCTGTGGAAGGTCCTTTATAAAGTTTCCTCATTTTGTCCTGATCAGAAACTTAATATGGCCGCCATGGATGATTTTTGTTTCTGATTGGCTGATATATTAAAAATCTCCTCCTCTGAAACCCCTTGGTGAAATGGATTTTTATTTGTTGTATAGCATCAGTGGAAAGTCCTTTACAGAGTTTCCTCATTTCCTCCCAATCTCACAAAAACATGGCTGCCAGACAAACCTTGTTTCTGATTGGCTGATAAATTAAAAAATCTCCTGAAACTTCTCGGCCAAATGTCCGGTGAGTAATACTGGCTCAGCCTCCTAAGCCTCTAGTTTAAAAGTGAATTAGGAATAAGGTTTTGAAGCCCTAATGTAGTACCAGTATAATTTACTCATCTATGTTACTGTATAACATTCAGAGGCAACATCATCATGATGTTTAGTGAAGTTTGCTATGTGATTCAGAACAATTGGATAAAAGGGATATGTAGTTCATGTGGATTTGTTTTAAATCTTGATTGAGTCTGGTTAGGGTTAGGGTCAACCAGTCAACAACTTTGCCTGTCGACCAGTCAGCCAGTCTGCCTGTCATCTAGTCAACCAGTCACCCTGATAAATAATGGACATGTCAACTAGTCAATTAGTTGACCTGTCAACCAGTCTGCCTGTCAGTCAGTTGACCTGTAAACAGTCAACTGTCAGTAACTCCCTAAAGGATGTGTGTGCATTGAAATTATGACATTTTCACAAAATTATTCGCTGGAACAAATTGATCTGTTCATTCCACTTCAGCTGGTGATCTTTATACAGAAGTTTGTGGACTTGGTGATTATGATAATTATTAGATCAAAGAAGATTAAATTATCAATAAACATAATAAGGTATGAATAGTGTGTTATTAAAGGATTCAAACATATCACATTGTTATTCTTTTGTTTTTTATGGTGATGAGAATCTCACCAGGAGCTATTGTCATGTTTGGTTATGGGCTTTGTATTGTGTTTAATACACATGTTTGTCTATTTAAAGGATTATTTTTCTGTAACATAGAATTTACATGTATTACACTTTAGCTACAGACAGATTTTATTTGATTAAAAACTGTTTTTTTTTCTATTTCATCCCCCAAT
>JARWCS010373315.1:0-10176 GCA_034783895.1 Geukensia demissa
CCTTTTTGTTTTAAGAATTAACCAATCATACGACTTGCTAATTCACCCAAATTTCAACCTAAAGTTTAGCCTGTACAATAATACATAAAAGTGTCTTGGTATAAATTTAATTCTATTTCCATATTTTACATAGCTGTAAAATGAAAATTATTATTAGAAAAATATAGGGTGGCGCTTAACTTTTGTCGGACTGTTTATATTAACCGCGAGCCCATAAGCCAATCTGGTTCATTGTTGAAGGCCATAATGAGACTTGTAGAAGTTTAAATTCTACTGTCATTTAGTGGGTGGCTGTCTCATAAAACGAACCAAAACGCAAATGTGAAATATAGCATCCGCTTCTTTATGTACCGATGAAGCATAGCCCATGGAATGCTTAGAACGTTTTTAACATGTGTACAGTTTTCATAATACTTATGATAATAAGAATCAAAAATAAGATTACACACTGCCCTTTTTCCCTTGATTTTTCTAAGATTTTTATAAAATATAATTTCTTGAATCATCGATAAAGACGTTTCAAACATCGATATAAACCATTCCATCGACATTGTTTTATTAAAGGTTGAAGACTGTCCTAAACATTTAAACATAAAACAGATTCTTAAATCGTTGACTATATCGGTCGTTTCGGATAGGCGAGAAAAAATTAAATTGCATGCTTCGAAATCGACATCTATATCCACGATATCGATAAGGTCTTAGGAAAAAAATTCTATGTTTCTTTCGATATTGATTTCGATGTCGTCGATATCGCCGCTGGCGGTTTTGTTTTATGCCAATCGATGTTAGTCACAGCCAGGAATGGATTTGTAGTCAAGACATTGGACAGATATCCAATTTAATTTGTAAATAGTTATTTCGGACCGGACGACCCAATCACGACGGCGACTCAAAAGCATCCGAAGTAATGACTTTAATGTTTCCAATAGAAATTCTTGGTTCGGTCTCTTTCTTGTCAGCAACAACATCCTGATAGGCAGCTCATACCCTGGAGTAAAGTATCAACTGTAAAATATACACTTCATATGCTGGTGCGGCTGGAATGTTACTACATGAACGGAAAGTGGAAAAATCAAAGTCATTTCTATGGTCGAAAAGTGTGTTAATTACTTTCAATTTCTCAGTGTAGATGTACGTATGAAGCAGACCTTTCTGTTTTTTGTACTATCTTTGATTTCAGGTTCACTTGGATATGTTCGGTAAACATAGTTACATTATTTAACATTATTTAGTAAAAGAACATCATCTATATAGAAGAGTATCATATCATCCATGGTTGTAATCCGATCAGGCCGAAACGAGGTAGCCATGTACAGGACCATCCAAAGATGCTTCCTGTCAAGTTTGGTTCTATTCGGCTTCGGTTCATAAGGAGAAGATGAAAATGTGAAAGTTCAAAGACGACGGATGACGGAGGGACAACGGACGAGCATCAGACGACGACGGATGTCAAGTGATAAAAAAACGTATTTGACCTTTGTCCAGGTGAGGCTGAGATCTGGACTTGCTGGTCAAGGAAGAGTGTTGACGGCTTCATTCTCTAAATAAGTCTTTAATGTCCTAGAGCGATGAGGTCTAGCGTTGTCATCCATGAATAAAGGTCTTGATGCTAATTATTTTCGAAATGAGGCACAACTATAGGTGTAAGCACGTGCGTAGTGTACATTTCGCTAGTAAGGTTGCCATTGATTGTTACCAAATCCAGCTTGCAATCATGCGAGACTCATCCCATACCACAATTGAGCCCCCACCAAAAAAGGCACTGTTGAAACAATGTTTCTTGGAGTGTAAGCTGCGTTACAATACCTCCAAACACCTGGACACGTATATTTCTTTCTTTTCATCTTTAAATCTGTGTTAATTTAGTAGAATAATATAAAACAAATTATATTTTATACCTTAAAACGTGGAGTACCTTTTTTAATAATGCTTTGCCTACAAATATATTTAGATAACACTGAGATTACTTTAGAAGTTTCGTGGTAAAAGATTTCACCACTTTCATTACAGACACGTTTCTTAAACAAATATCTTTTCAGATATGAACATTATGGTATTATAAAAATACCTCCATGATGTTAATTACTGAATTATTTCAAAATCAAAAGGTAAAACAACCAATATAAATTCGAAATTTATGGACTTCTGTATTATACAAAATTACGGGGAAAATTGGAAAACTGACTAGATAAAAATAATTGTACAAACAATAAAAATGAATATGTAGTATGAAATTTATTTCTTATCCTAATATTTAACACTAAGAATATTAAAAATATTGAAATTCAGACTTTGCGGACATGACCACTTTATAGAATAAAGGTATTTATAAAATTTCTAGAGATAAACGAATGTGAAAGTATAAATGATCAAGTATTCATAGCCGTAATTAATAATGCATCTGTTCACTAAGTACATTTTACACAGCGGAAAAATATCTATAGAGTAGCAACTACTATAAAGTGACATCAAAGTATCGAGCCCAGTGTAGAATACCCATGTGAGAGACCAAAAGTCCACAGTTCAATGAGACAAGACAAATTTGAAACAAACTAAAAGATAAAACGAAAACAATATGCGTTGCCGCCAAGTAACAATTGCCGTTATAATTATTGTCAAATATTTTAAATTAATCTTATCCACAGCTGTATTATGATAATCGTGTCAAGTCGTAAGTAGGAAAAAATGTCCAATCAACTGGAAATGTACATAAATTCTAAGAAAATAAGAAAAAGAAAATAAACAGTGCTTGAGCGTACTTGAAATTTAGATATTCCCTTGCATTAATGAATACGTGCAGAAAGTATAATATAAAAAAGGAATTGTGGCATGATTGACATCCACCCTATGAAAAACAAATTTAAGCTTTTACAGGTCCTTTTACGGCCTTCGATAATGAACCGGAGACAATACCATAACTTAAGCTCTAAAAGGCCCACAAAATGCAAAATGTGAAACTATTAATAGAACACGACAATCGACATAATCTATTGAAAAAATGAAATGACTACTTAAACAAAGACAGCCACTGGACTACAGGTTCATGGCTCGGGACAGAAACATAAGTGAAAAAAATATCTCGTTACAAGAAGGCTTGCCAACTACTACAACAACAATATTGCAACGGAGAGGCAGAAGTCGATGATAAAAATGAGTAGAGAAGAAAACTTTGTGTAAGACGAAAGCTAACCTCTGCATCATAATGGGCAGTAACACAGGAAGACGTCTCCTGAGCATGAATATATTCATAACGATGTACATTTTAACTTAAAAGGTTTTTGCATTTATTGATACTGATAAATTCATATTAAGTGCAACTTGGAACTTGTTTATATATTTATGAACTTATTTTTTATTCTGAATTACTTTTTAAAGTATAGCTGTGAAAGAATATATTCTAAACGTCTTATGTTTTTACTTTTAATAAATTTAATAGCATATTAGAATTACGACTTGCGAGCACACGTCGTTCCTTCATCAGATTATGTGCATGTCCTTGTCATTTTCTTCAAATAGAAAGACATATAGTTTGTAGTAGTATCATGCATATTAGCGCTGAAAAGACAGGTAGGGGGTTGTGGGTACACCGAAAACTAGTTTAACGATAACCCTACCACATTCTATGACTGTGCCAAGACAGATTTTAGTTGTTCTTTTTGTGTGTATTTTGTGTCGAGTGGTTGTTGCTTGGTGGATAAAGAAAGGTATAAAGAAACATAGTTAAAGAGAACGACATTTCGCTTTTCATTAAAAATAGGCTGTTTAGCAAACAAACTGTTAAACTTTAAATGTTTATTGCTGCCACATCTTTATGTAGTGTCATATGGTTCACTAAATAATGGTGAGTACAATTTGCTGTGGGGTAGAACTTTGACTCCCTATATGCTTTTTTTGTATTTTATCAGAATGAAAGTGATATCAAATTATGGATTTTTGCTTTGATATCTAGTTATGTTGCAAGCATTTTACTTGCAAATAATAAATTAAGGTCTACTGAAACGTTTGGTGATTTTATTCGAAATAAACACGAAAAATTTACACCATATATGAAACCGAATGGAGAAATTTAAACGGTAACATTTGGTTTTTCCGATTTTTTTATGCTTTGTTACCCAATTATTGCTATTTTTGATTTTCAAATTTCAAATTTAAAAACAAATGAAATATGTTGCTAAACTTTATTCCCTTATTTATGTCTCATTTTAAGAATTTTCAAAAGTTTTAATTAGGCCTATTGCGTCCAGTGTAGAATACCCATGTGCGAGATCAAAAGTGCAAACAGAAAAGATAAAAAATGGAACAAACTAAAAGCTAAAACGCAAAAACACAGGGAACAATGGCTTGGAATCCACGAACTGCCTTAAAAAATATTAGGCGGTCAAGTGTTCTTGGAAGGTAAGCGTCCCGTGTCCTGAAAAGAAATTTTCTAGTACTGTTCAGAACTTGAACTTTTCACGCAAATCGTCAATTTTCGCAAAATACAGGTCTCATGATAAAGGTTTTAATCATTTTCGCATATTTGTTCAAATGTCTTAAATTTCAGATAAAGGCGTTAATCTTGCAGTAAACAAACCAACAGAACAGTCGTCAACCCATGAAACATACAAGTCAGATTTTGCAGTCGACGGTGACATCAGTGATAGGATCTATACCTACGGCAACGGTCAAGATCATTTTCTGTGTGCCCACACTCTTGATACCGCAGAACCATGGTGGGCAGTAGACTTGGAGGATGTCTACACTGTAACGACAATACATGTGTTAGGAAGACTAGATAATAATCTGAATGGTAAGTTTGAGAATACCTCTATTCCATTTTTCAATAAATATGGTGAAATTTGTATGCAATATTTACATTTTAAGGAGTCACCACACATCAGTAGCATTGAAACCAACACAGAAAAGTTGAGATCCAAACATTATAAAGGGAAGTCCTCGTATCAAAACAAACAGATATAGGCAGCCAAATCCAGCGGGAAGGGGAACGTTCATGTGTGATAAAATGAATGAAAAGTTTTTCATCATTTCATTTTTTTTAGAATTTGTATAATTTTTTGAAATTTATGTTAAATATTACGTAGTAAAACATCAACAGCGCTGGAATATAAAAGTGCCTTCATGGACCTATTTTCCACCAGCAAAGGCATCGCATTTAAGTAACTTCTTGGTAAGAATCAACTTGTGCACTTGTCCGCCATCCATGAAATATTTGTTGTTGTTCCAGCCGATAAAGCCTCAAACAACATTGTATTTGTTTGCAAAAACACTACCTTGATTTATTGATAAAAGAGCTCGGCATCAAGGACACATCTGGAAACCCGACATATACACATAGTACACTTTCTAAAGACGAGATCCTCGTTAACCACAGGTCGGTTCTGTCTTCATTTGGTATTGACACCAAAGAAGATGAGTCGGATCTGGCTTTTTATTCTGGATACCAGAACTACACAAGTGTCCATATAAAGAAATATATATAGCGGGTTCCTCCAGGTTCTCCACCAAGCCATTTTCTAAACAACTTACGACTATACTGTAGAAAGTCAAGGATGGCCTTCAAAAATACTGTGATAAAGCGTACTCCACAAGCGGTGTTAATCAAATGTGGATATTAAAAAACTCGAAAGATCTGCTTCAATACCTATAATCCGATTCTTTAAGATTAGGTACAAGTATTCAAACGTTTGACTTTTCTACCCTTTATACCACGATTCCACATTCACAACTTGAAGACCGTCTTAAGCAATTGATACATCAGTGTTTTGTTAAACAAAATAGGAATCCAAGATATAAAAAGGATTTCGAAGATACCAAAGGGGCAGACAGAAATCGTTAAGTCGGAAGACAGACAAGACCATGGCAAACAAAATGAAACAAAAGACAAACATAGAACACACAACACTACACTGACATCTAAAGCTGGAGTAACACAAACCCTACAAAAATCAGGGTGAGTTCAGGTGCTCTAGAAGGGTAAGCAAATCCTGCTCCACTAGTGGCACCCATCGTGTTACTCAGTAGACAAAGCCAGTATATAGTCACAATTGATGTTAGTCACAACCAATACAGGAACAGATTAAATGATTTGTTTGCTTTGTTTATTACCCATGTTGCCTATCAGAAAACTTGGAGCACATTCAAGATCGACACAATAAAAATTGTAAGATGGATATTTAAGTTGTAAAAATTCTCGCTTTTCCTTACCCTGGATGCATCTGTAATTTGTTTGTTTTTGTAAGAGTTGTTTCCCATGTTGGAAGGTATCTCTTAGTATAGCTGTAATGTGAGAAGACCTCAAATTTTGTCTTTTTTCACAAATTCCACAACATTTACCAAGTGAAAAATATTAATTTATGTCTATAAATAAAATAAATAAAAAACAGATTTGTATAGTTAAGTGTAATTAAAAATTAAAAAATAAAAACCTAAATCACCATAAAGCTATTTTTATATACCTTCCAATATGAGAGACAACTATTACAAATCCAAATATACAAAAAGACCTAATATACCTGGGAAAGTCTACATGTTCTTGACCCAAATTGAATGCTAAAAAGAAACATCTTCAATAAATGAAACCTGTAAACAAATTAGGAAGGGAAAGATGTGTTCAGACCCAGAAATTTCAAGAAAATAATAATCAAATTCCTTATTCTGTAGATAATAAGTTTCTCAATCCAATTCAAGAAAAACACAAAGTGCAAATCTCATATGCCATTTTATAATCCCATAATCCCACTCATTTAAATAGTCTATCCCAGAGGCCAAAAAAAAAGTTTTTAAGGTCCCTCGTGAATGGAAAAGCTTGATCCCAGTGCTTTCCCTAAATTCATTATGTAGTAACTTACATCTGACATCAACACTCATTGTGGCATTGGCAGTTCCTAGAGGATTGGATGCCACACAAGTATATATTCCACTGTCTGATACATCACTGTTGGAGACAACAAGCAAGGGACCTTTGTGGATTACTGTGTCAAAATAGTACCAGGTGAATGTAGGGGATGGAAAACCTTTGGCAGTACAAGTTGTTGTGAATGATCTTCCCAGCACAACTTGGACACGTTCTGGAATTATCATGACTCCAAAAGTGGCAACTGTAAAAAAAAGTCTAAAAATATAATATTGTACATGTACATGTATATATAAATGCCAAATTTCATACATTGTATGAATTTTGTCAACTCCAAATTGTATAATTCTAACAAAATGGTCTGACTTGCCTTTACTGATCACTGCAGCCATTATACTGACCTACCACCTATATGGCATGAATTTGTGCCACTTTTTTTACCATACAAAAAAGGTGGATATGTGTTGAAGACTATAGGGCTACCATGTAGATGTCTGTTATTTATATGATTTATATATTAATCTGCCCGAAAGGGCTCTTTAATTGGAAATAAAGATATTTGTATTTGTATATGTTTTGGGTGGTTGTATCATGGAGAAACATACCACATCTCAATTTCAATATAGATGGTTCCACAGTTGTGATAAGATTTGTCAGTTACCTGCCGGAAGTCTGTGGATCAGACAAGATATACTCCTGACTAATCCTCCACCAAGAAAACTGTCCTCAAAAATAAAATTGAAATATTGCTGAACCACAATCAAACATACAAACAAAGATGTTTTACAATTTAACTCCTGAAGCAATAAAATCTTAAGCATTTTTTCATCTTTATGTTGGAAAAGCCATAACTAAAGAACACGGTGGCTCTTTATAAGAAATTCAAAAACAGGGACACTAATGTTAGAATTGACAACTATTCAAGGGAAGATAATCCATAGAGTACTCCATCAGGTAAGTGTAATTGAGTGAAATAAAATTGGAAATTTCATCATGTCCAGTTATGAATTTTGTATGTTTTCGTCATTTATAAAATACTGAAATGCAGTTTTATTAGTTTCCCTCCCCTGCATTGTCTCCTTATATTAATTCGCTGTTCTTCAGAGGTATAAAAATTTTCACATGCATAGATGAATGACTGCAATGTGATTTTAAAGAATTTCAGCATGGTTTGAAACAAGTTAATTTTTTTCTGCCGATTTTGTGTTGGCTCAAGTTCAGGTGTACTTAACCATTATAGTCTCTGCCCCTCAGGATTTAGCTTCCTGTTTCACTTTGGTTGGATTTTACTAAATTTTACTATATTTGGATTTTGGACTCCTATGTTTTGGTTCTAATGCTACTGATGAGAGGTTATACTGCTTGTGGTGTTTATTGTTTATAGGCTCTGCCAGTGTATTACCTGTAAACTCAAAATAAATTGTCAATTGATGCCAGAAAATCTTCAAATACAATATTGTTTATTCCCAAATATTAAGCTCTGTAATTTAACCACTATGCAAGAAATGAAACACAAAAGAATGCCAACCTTGTGTATTAACTGTTAGTGTCACAATTTCACTTTTTCCTGTCCCAACAGGGTTAGTGGCAGTACACTGGTAATCAGCTGTATCACTGTCTACAAGGCTGTTTATGGTGAGGCCATCCATTGATGTGTTTCCATATTTATATTTATTTCCATCACTTTGTAAAGTCTGACTGACCCCACCTCTGATTTTAATCCACTGTACGGAAGTTATGGCTGGATAACCAACATAGGTACACGGAATGTTGATGGTGCTGCCACCTATACCACTAAAAACTGATAAGGTTGTGGAAATGGTCACATTTGGAATATCTGGGTAAAAAATTACATTATTACATTATTTTCTGGTGTTGATATAGAAATATGCTTAATTCGTAAACTGCTTCTTATTCTGAATAACACATGGTAATTATTCCAATATTGTAAAAATGCTGCAATTCTACTTGGCAGTACCATGACAATGGAAAAATATACACATTGATAAACCAATGCTGATGATGTCATGACACTTAATTAATATGTTTTTAAAATAGTTCCTATCTTGAGTTAAACTGTAGCTTCATTTTCGGTTATTTAACTAATAAACTGGAATTATATGTTATAAATTCTATTTTTACAGAATTTATTGATGTGTTTATTGATGTATTAACTCAGCCTTTCACTCAAAAACTTAAGTTCTTTGGACTTTGTTCAGTTTGTGTGTAAGTCGGCTGAGGTTACACATCAATAAATTCTTTCAAAATAGCTTTTATTACAATAATAACTGAGGTGCTTTACAAGTGCAGCATGATACAACCACAGTCTATTTGCATGAGACAGTTGAACAAATGAGCTCTACAGAAGTGTGGAAACAAATGTCATGATGGACAAACTTAATGCGCTGGACACGTACACTAATATGATGGACACAAGTAAATTTTTTAATTGCACTTTTTCACCAATTGAGCCCCAAAACAAAGGCTCAGAAGGCTGTAATTGCTCACCTGACATTTGGCCAATTATAAACAAGAATTAAATGACCAATAGTAGCCATGCTTATTATTTCACTTTTAAAATGATCTAACACAGATGCCTACAGTCAAATATTGTTCCATTTGGCCAAGTAAATTCATAGGAGAAGATTTTTTTTGTTTTGGCCAAAATAAGAAACAAGAATCCTCCAAATGAGAAATTTTATACAGGACCTTCCATAGAGGCTTCACATCAAATATTAATTCATTTGGCCAAAAGGTTTCAAAGGAGAAGATTTTTAAATGAACAGAGATATAATCATAATCTGTCGATTATAACGTCTCCCAAATGAACAGCACTTTATTGAATTTACATCATTATCACCATGGTATGTTGAATTCATCTTGCTTAGAGGGCTAAGAAAATATATGGTTAAGGGGTGGGGATTAAGAGTTTTGAGCAAATTTTAAAAAATCAGGGGGCAGGGCAAAACCCCTGACCCCAGGGGATCTAACTGATAACTAAGTTAAATTCCCCTTGTATAGAGGATTAAGAAAATATATGGTTAAGGGGTGAGGATCTCAACCGTTTGAGAATTATTTGTGAAATTGGCATTCAAATAGGGGGTGGTGCCGACCCCCGACACCAGGGAATTTAAACTATGACTATGTTGAATCTCTCTTGCTTAAAGGATTAACAAAATATATGGTTAAGGGGTGGGGATCTCAACCATTTAAAAGTTATGAGCAAATTTGAAAAAATTCAGGGGGCAGGGAATAACCCCCAACCGCAGGGGATCTAACTGATAATTATGTATAGATGTAAGATTCAGAAAAAATATGGT
>JARWCS010373326.1:0-10176 GCA_034783895.1 Geukensia demissa
TTTACGAAACTTCATACGTTGATGGGACACCATTTTTATCATATGATATTTAGAAAAGACATCATACAGTAAATATGGGCATACTCGGGGGGGAGACATATGTTTTTGTGACCAAAAACAACTCCTAGTTTCATTTCTTTTTCTAAGGAAAATAATGCTACTATAGATAATGGTGAGAATGCCACTGCTGATGATCCAGTGGAAGAAGATGACGACGATGAAGATACAGAAACAGATGAAGAAGATCACTCATCAGAATCACATCCAGCTGAATCTCATGATCAAAGTTACAATGCATCATCACCGAACAGTTCTGGCTCTGCTCAAAAATCATCTTTTACATCACCTATTAGTCATATGTCTCATAGTACAGCCTCATTTGTATCACCATTTGGACATGTAAATAATATGCCACCTCCTGGCCATTTGATGCCACCAAATCCATTTGTTCCCTTGATGCCACCATTCCCTAGCTCAGGGTTTCCACCTCCAGTAACGATAGACGAAATGTAAGTGTATTTGATCACAGCAAAAATTGATATATATTATCTTATATATTATAAAATACATGAACATGTACTTTGATAATGAATATATTTTGGTCTTTGAAAGCACCTAAGTTGAACAATGAAATGATATATGCACTAAAGATGGAGACCAAAATAAATTTATTTACATATTAAGTTTGATTTGATTTACAAAAAAGTGATGGCAATGTTAATTTTGCAGAAACAAATATATGTTGAAAATATTTATCAGGCCACTTTATTATCAGGTATTGATTAAAGAAAATTCCACATACACAGGTACCAAGTATTTAGCCTATATTTAAAACTAATACATGCACAACTTGAAATAATTTTTATAAACAATCGCAAAATATTGCGGTAGATTAAATCTAACTTGAAATAATTTTTATAAACAATCACAAAATATTTAGCAGTAGATCATGGTAGGGTGCTGTTGTTGACGGCGTTAAAGTAAGCAGCATTGGTTTTGGCTTCTGTAGAATGGGTCAAAGTAGCAGAAAATGCAGTGTCCTGTGTCTATTACAATACTTACCATAGTTTTTATTTGTAAAACTTTCTCATGTCAAGGGGCTGGGATCATATCATGCTGCCCTTGCAAAGCACCTCAGTTCACAATGCTGTAATGTTTCAGAAACCAGAGGCTCCAAGGAGCCTGTGATTGCTCACCTGGTATACAAATGCCAATGTCAAAGTTGACATTGAAACCATTGGATTTAACTTTAGTTCTGAGAGAGGGAGACCTTTTAGACAAGACAATTTTTAAGTGAAAAATCCTAAAGAGTCCTGAAATAAAATAAGTTTTGGGTTGGTCTATGAATTTTCCATAGAACACTTTCTTTAAGTTCAGCCAAGACAGCCATCTTGGTTGGATCATTGGATACAATTCTGAAAGGGACCCATGTAATAGTTTGTCACTAATTGGGCTGTCACTGCCATTTTGGTTTGTAGGTGGGGTCATTGAATACAATTCTGAAAGGGACCTACCTAGTTACCTTTCAACTGAAGTTTTGGTTCCAATTTAGCAAGTAGTTAATTCCAAACCAGGGTCCCATGTTAAACTAAATTTCGCAGTGTTGTCATCAGGTACAAGTGACCTGCCTTGTGACTATTCCCAAAATGTTTGATTCCAATTGAGCAAGAAGCTCAAGACAAAGGTTTTAAATGAATTTCCCATAGGGTTCTATCTTAGGCTAAGTGTAAGCTAAGTTTGGCTGAGGTGCCAATCTTGGTTGGAAGGCAGGGTCATAGGATACAATTCTGAAAGAAAATCACCTACAGACCATTTTTGTAAAGTTTGGGTTTGATTGGCTTTGCATTTCTGAGAAGGTTTTTTTTAATATACCACTGATTTTTCCAACTTTTGAAACAACTTTTTAATATACCACTGATTTTTCCAACTTTTGAAACAACTTTTTAATATACCACTGCTTTTTCCATTTTTAGTAACAGCAGCATTTTTGGTTGGCCAAATATGATCAGGGATACACCATCCTAGGACCATTCCATTGGTACCTTTTTGCCAGTTTGCAGAATTTTAATGTGAAGTGTTACAGTTGTACAACCAAATTTATTGTTTTTTTTTTTTGGTTTTTTTTTAGAAATCAGCCATTAGATTTATGCACAACATCAACATCATCAAAGAACAATAGTTTTGTTAAAACAACAATCAGTGCAGCAGTGTCACAAAGTATGGAAGATGATGATTACGACACCTGAAGTGTTCAATCACGGTTTTTAATTGATTGTTATCAGTACAATAAGGTCGTCAGCATTAGAATTGTAGGCACAGTTTTATCTGAGTGGACTGTGAAATGGATACTTGAGAAAGGCATCAATGTTGTCCGAATGATATTGGGACATGCTTATTATTAGTAAGAACTCTCCCTAGCTGTACATACTGTCAAATGATCAGTATAATGATGTGATCAGTCACAAGTTTCTGAATTATCTTGGTTATCCTTGCTCAAAATAAACTATTGAATATAAAAGATTAGGAGTTAAGCAATGATATCATGTTTGATAATTTGCCTCATGCCATGGAAATTTTCCAATGTTGTATGCTGGACATTAACATTTATATTATAAGGAAGCTTGCTTGCCCTGTATGAGATTTTTGTCCAAATTTACAAACAGCTTTTATCTATTTCAAAGCATTAAAGAGCCTCTTAATTTTTTGTTCATAACTTTATTAAATACATCTTAAAAGTCATTTGTCAAGTCTTTATGAAAATTATTTTTATGATCTTTAAAATATGGATCACATCTATACAAAGTCAATGAAATATCAAAAGGGAGATGTTTTTCCACCATTTTTTCAGTGTTATACTGTATCTGAAAAATGAGGTCAGTCACCTATTATTTTTTTTTCCTTTTTTCTAAATAACCTTTTACAAATTATGAAAATTATTTGAAATATGTTTTTTTTTGAAAATGACAAGCCAGCTTTCTTTAATTTATTGTGATTTTTTGCCGTATTGACCATCATGCCAAATCTCTAATTTTGGTATACATATACAGAGAAACTTTGATAGATCAAACATTTGTCAACCAATGAAATCAGTTTGAGATCATGGGCTGTATAAATAAGTATACAAAGAAAACCAAAGAAACCAAATGCACTTCAAAAGTGATCCAAGAAACCCATGGTGATTTTAGCCTTTCTAGATTGAATGATAAAATGTTGACTGTATTACAGAATATTTCAAATCATTGATTCATTCATGTTTATAGAGCATACCATTGTTATGTCTGAAATGTAAGTTGGTGGTAATGTTACTATCTTATAGATTCATCGGGCAATAAAACAATGCAAAATAATCTATTAAGTTTGTAAATCTTTCAATAGTGTCTTATACTCTATGTCAGAGTTTGTTGGAGCGTGTGAAAAGGTTGTGAAAGAAAAACTGTCAACCATTTTCTTATAAAATAGCGTTTGTAGATTGAAAAAAAGTGCAAATAACTTGCAGTAATACTTTTTAGCAATCATGATGTATTTTAAGCTGCACCGAGTTTTTAAATCTCTACGGAGATTTTACATTATAAAATTAGCCATTTGTTTACCGGAGGTGGCTCTTTGCACGCTCTAGCACGAGACCGGGAGTACACATTGTCAACTCTAAGTAATAATTAAGTAATTTAACTAGCATTAAATAACCTGCAAAAATGTATAATAGCACGCCTAAATGGAATTTTAAATATAATTCTTCTGATATGTATTGCAAGCGGTTGTCCGTTATATCCCCGTAGAGAATTTCAGGGGCAGATAATAGTATGTAAAATTCTTTTGCAAAGTGTAAGTTCTGGACCGTTTACCGTGGGGTAATTCTTTCTTTTGATTAAAATAAATATAAAGGCGGAAACGCACATATAATTTTATAAAGCCTGAAATTCACACTTCAGAAAAGCTTGACATAGAGTATAGTTGTGTCATTGGAAGTATAAACATTTTGTTATATTTAAATTTTCTGAAACTTATTATTTGTCACAAACTTTTATTACTATGCTGTGATATTACAATGTACAGACACTGCAGGTGAATATCTTATCATCCTTTGATATTTACAAAATGTCAAGTTTTTTCCACGTACATGTATGATTCAGAAATGAATTTGGTTTTTATATCATAGTCCATAGACATGTAATTAGTTGAAAATGAAATCTTGAAGCAGTGCTATGAACAAATGTAACAAATATTTAAAAACTGTTTGTGTTAATGTTTCACATGTTTTAAAAGAAATAGAAATGATGTAGAATCATAATAACAGTACATTTTTTCTAGACCAAATGAGTATATTCCATGTAGGATTTAATTCTTGTGGGTCTGGACCATATGGGTCACTATAGGCTATATTTATGAGTTAACAATGTTGTCTGCATCAGTTGATAATTTGATGATTTCAAATTGAATTTACTGGCAAGGCGTAAATGAAGCCAGTCACCATCAAATCAAATTGATGTTGGCAAATCTTCAAATTTCATTCTAATGCAGATGAATAAATTTCTTTAAGCTGGACATTTTAATTTTAAAGAAGAAACATATACACTTGTGCAGTTTCTCCAATAGCATAAACATGGATTTGATGACATGAAAATTTCAACGTTATCCAATCAAAATCAATGTTACAAACACTGTTGCATTAGAAATACATATGTTAGGTCTAGAATTCAAGTTTGTCAATGTTTAATGTGTATGGTGAATTTTGATATGTTTTATGTACATTTCAAGGAGTACACTCTTTATCGGTAACTTTGGAACAGAAAGCATAGGAAGACCATGATCTAAATATTTTAAAATGGAGTACTCATATCCAACAGCCAATTCAAACGGGAAGGACATCTACCATATGCAATACAACGAATGAAGCCTTCTCTGTTGTTTAAGAAGTTTAGAATTTAGATTGTTACTGGTTTCTGTAAAATAATATGTGGATTATTTCATGCCTTATTGTTTTATTTCATCACCAATAAATCCAGATATTAAGTATATATCCAAATTAGTTTTTTGTGTTTCTAATTTTGTTAAGGATTTTATCTGCTACTTCGTAGTTTTTAGCAAATTTAATTGTTCTTGTAAAGTTTAGAAATAAATGCTGTCAGGGATATCATTAACTGCCTTTATGTAAAATCTTGGTCACATACAAAGCCTAAAAAGTTATGAAAATAAACTGATGTCTTCAAGAAAAAAAACTTTTTTTCAGTTAGCTTGTATGGATAATACAGGAGTAGGTACGTTAAACCCCATATTTGGCCCAAATTTTAGATTTTGTGACACAACAATAAGTTGTTGTGAAAATGCTGTTTAATAATCATCTTTCAATAATTCATTACTTTTTCTTGTATACTTTTCATCATTTCCACAAAATGTAAGGGTATATTTGACTATTTTGACAAGAATTTAACATCTTTGGTAAAAATACTCAATTTTTATTAGATATTATCGCATAAAAACATCATGAAGATATTTTAACCAAACATTTGTACTTGATGGATCTTAAAGTTTGCAAAGTTTGGTTGTGATGTTATTGTGCGATCTATATTAAAATCGATAAAATAGTATCAAATATTGCATGAAATTAATAAATATTTTAGTATTTGCACATTTAAAGCATTTTCTATGTGTCATGTGACCATTGTAAAATTAATTAAACAAAAAATTCTGTTGGATTTTCTTTTTATAGACATTATTCAATACAAAAATATAAAATAATAGATATTAGCCAATTTTCGTTTTTCGCCAAATTCTTGGGCCAAAAATGTTCCTCAATGACCCTCGTCCTTTATGACCTTGACCTTACCTTGACATTGAAGCCGAACCTCCCCTGTTCATCTGGGATCATCCGGATGGTAACCAGACCATGTCCTTCAGGGTAACCGTTGCTGTTGTGCTATAATTAGAAATTATTATATTCTTAAAATGCTAGCTTGTTTTTGTTATTTATACAATAAACTGCAGTTTTTTTGACTATTGAGAGAAAAAAAATTTTCCCTAAAATCATTGTAAACTTTTACAGTTTATTACCTAATATGAATTTTTAATTTATTTTTAATAGAATTTGGTTTAAACTGGTGTTTAGTTCATAGATAGATTTAAGGACTTTCACTATAATCTGATGACCACAGCAATTAAAATGATCACATACTAGGTTTAAACACAATTATTATTAAGCATTGAATCTGGATATGCTGTGTCAAATATAGAAAAACATCAAGGTGTACCTGGACTTCTAATTTGAAAATGCATCCCACATTCGTACCCAGTAAATAAGTAGGACTGATGTAAGATTGAGACATTCCATTGTTTCTTTAGAACAAGAAATGATATGCATGTCCGGTAGATATCGATTGGAAGTACTTGTATGAATGAAATTAATGTGATACTTAATTGCACAAGGAAAACTTTAAATATTGCATGTTTACCAAAGGTTGTAAAATATTTATTGAATATGAACACAGTAAAAAGCTAAAAAATTGATTAGCAGATATGAGCTTAGTCAAACATTTTTCCATAATAGGGTAAAAGACTGCATACTATGTGTGGAGTACGACCGACATTAACTTACCTGGATTATCCATGGGTGATGGAGAAATTCCTGAACTAAACATATGAACATTTTTCCCACAAAATTTTACTTTTTTCACAAGCCATTACATTATATTATATCATAATTATCAGTTTATGATGCAAATAAATATTTTCAATATTTTAGAATTAATGTCAACAAATTCCTTCTGATATAATACTCATTGACCATGTAAATTTCGATACAAATATTTGTAAACAGCTATTAGAATTTATCATATTTGTACCCAGGTAGTTTGGTATTCGATATATGCAGGAGCTATCCTTTCTTTACTTCCGTTTAGTACATATCATTTGCCTAGAGGAAACACGTCTTCTGTTGAACATCCTACCTGGAAATCATGATTTTGACGTAGCACTTTTAAAGTCCATGTTGGAAAGATTAAGTTTCTCAAATTCTGTACTTGAAAAGGTTATTAAAGATGTGTGAAAATTTTTTAATAGCCTTGTAAGAAACCCTGATCATACTTTTTATCTTATAATCTGTGGTAGTTACCATTCTCCTTCAGCTACCTGTGGGTTAGTATGTATATAGTGTCATTTGAGAGATAATTTCAAATATGCAATATTTTTTAACCTGGGTGAAAGATCTACTTGGACAGAGAAGGCGAACCCTGAATATTTCTAAACGTTTTGGTCTTCAGTATTTTATATCTTCAATTTGGTTGTTAGATGGTTTAATCTGATGTGGTGTTCATTATTTTATGTCTTCTGTTTGGTTGTTAGATGGTTTAATATTCAATTGAATATTCAATTTCTATTTGAAATAGGTATTTTATGTCTTCTGTTTGGTTGTTAGATGGTTTAATCTGATGTGGTGTTCAGTATTTTATGTCTTGTGTTTGGTTGTTAGATAGTTCCATCTGCTGTGGTGTCTAGTATTTTATGTCTTCTATTTGGTTGTTGGATCATTTCATTCAATCTGCTGTGGTGTCTAGTATTTTATGTCTTCTATTTGGTTGTTGGATCATTTCATTTAATCTGCTGTGGTGTCATGTATTTTATGTCTTCTATTTGGTTGTTGGATCATTTCATTTAATCTGCTGTGGTGTCTAGTATTTTATGTCTTCTATTTGGTTGTTTTATGGTTCAATCTGTGGTGGTGTCTAGTATTTAATGTCTTCTGTTAAGTTGTTAGATCAATCAATGCCCTGTGGTGTTCAGCATTTTATGTCTTCTTTGTTTGTCAGATGGTTCAACCTTCTGTGGTGTCTTGTACATGTATTTTGGGTCTACTGTTTGGTTGTTGGATCGTTCAATCTGTGGTGTAGTCTAGTATTTTATGTCTTCTGTTTGGTTGTTGAACAGTTCTATATGCTGTGATGTCTTTTATTTTATGTCTTCTGTTTGGTTGTTGGATAGTTCTATACAATGTAGTGTCTTGTATTTTATGTCTTCTGTTTGGTTGTTGGACAGTTCTATACACTGTGATGATTATATTATTTCCGAAGAATGACGGAAATATACGAGCGTGTTCTGATTGGTATTTTATGTCTCCTGTTAGTTTCTTTTTCATTATCAGTACAATGTAATTAATTTATTCATACAGATCATAATTCATGGAATATGGAACATAAAAGGATAGACTATCATGTCACGTTTATACTGGCTCATCAATTTCTGTTTTTATGACAAGTTTTTCATTTCACTAACAACTTTATGACCTATATTAAAATTCATGCAGACTTTTATTAAATGCATCCTTATTAAATCCAATTATAAAACCCCCTTATTATTTGATGATGTCAATGTTATATAAATGAAATATTTGAAATGGTTCAAATGTTTTTGGTTCAACAACATAATGTAGTTAAACTTATTATGGATGCTATAACTGAACAGAGAGCGTACCAATGACAAATTTAATAAACAACTAAAAAAGATCAAAGAAAGCAGTGGTCGCAAAAACTTTTTTTCTGTTACTAGTATAAGGACTTAGGCACAGACCATTTGATTTCCTTGCGGGAAAATCTCACTTAACCCCCACCCCAGTCCTACTGAAATAGTCTTTCCCATGTAAGTTATGAATAATCAGTTCAAAGTGCCTATTGTAAGTGCAGCATGATACTCAGCACTTTGATATTTGAAGGGGGAACAAATGAAACTTTGTGTAAGTGTGGACACAGTATTATATGAAATTGAATTTTCCCCTTTTTTACCCCTTTCAGCTCAAAAACGGTATTTAAAGAAAAAATCCATTGACAATCTACTGAAAGTTGTCATTGAGAAGAATCAAATGCAAAAAAGAAGCATCAAAATCAGATGAAAAATAAAAATTTCTCATCTCCTGCAAAACAGCAATTTTCAAAAAATACATGACAAACACACTTTTTTGTACATGTATTTTTTTCAAGACTAAATCTTTTGATTGAAATACCAGTTCTATTTAAGACTACCAGGACACATGATTTTGTATCTCTAAATTCACTTTAAAAGGACATGCAATAAAAACTTCAACATAAAAGGAGAGGAGGATCAAATCACAAAAAAACTTAGTAAATTCTTAAAAGAAGAGACAAGACCCCATTGGTCCTGGACCCGATAATGAACTCTTATGTAGACCTGTCTGATGTTTCACTGTATCATCATTTTGGATCATTTTTCCATTTTCACATAATAATTAATATTCATAGGGTAATAAACTACTTGTACAGGTAGTAATAATTTATATAATATTACAGGTTTTTGGGGGTGTAGCCGGGGAGGTGTATAAACACCAATTTAGCTTTATCATACAGTTATCCTGTAAACGGTGAAGAATAAATTTCATATTTCTTTTTATTTGAATGGCTCATGTTGTTTGCCAACAATTGTACAACACTTAACACAACCTTGCCTTTTTAATCTTTTTCAACATATATATGCATGTACCATAAATAAATTTCATAACCAACAAAAGATGTCACTTCAAAAATCTATGGGTCTATTTTTCATACAGGAGTTTTACAAATAAAAGTATACACAATGATTAGTGTACATAAAGATCCTTCTAGAATGGTAAATAAAGAATTACCCCCAAGATTCAAAAGATTTATGCAAATGCAAACATCTTGTCACATTCCTTAAATGTATCTAATAAATAGTCAGACATGTTTTTTACGTGTTAGGTCAAAGATCATAGGAAATAAATTCACTTCTTTATATTTAATTGTGTGCACAGTTTTCTAAAGGCTGATATGGTTTTTAAAATTTCTAAGACACCTATCTTAAATTAACATAATAAAACGCTCCACTACTTGAAAATTCTTGGTATTTGAAGTGACTGATATAATTTTATGGTTCAAACAGGATGGAGCTAATATAAGTTAAAATATTTTACTGGCACCTTATTTTATGAAAAAGAACTAAAACAATACATGTTTCCTAATATGATATAATTTGAAATACAATAACTGCTTCTTGTATTTAACATTCTGAACAACCTTCCCCATAGAAGATACAAATTACATCCTTAGACACGTAATGAGGTTATGAATATGGTCAATACAAGAAGAACCAGAGGCTCCCAGGAGCCTGTAATCGCTCACCTGGCTTAGAGTTGCCCAATCAGAGTTAATGTGAACAAAG
>JARWCS010373336.1:0-10175 GCA_034783895.1 Geukensia demissa
ATAGATCAAAAGTAAAAATGACCGTGAGTATTTAAAAAAGTGCATTTACATGCGCAAAATACATACCATGTAAATAAACACATGTGCAAATAAACATTTACACCTGCCACTTTGGTCGTGCAAATTTACACCTGGAGTATTTTTACGCAAGTATGTATTTGCGTTTACATGCACTTTTTGCACACCGGTGTATATTTGCCTACCTATGTATAAATACACTGGTATGCAAATGTGTGCAAGTAAATGGGGCTTTACTCTATTTATTTATTTATGTAAAAATGTGTCCATCAGAAAACGATGTTTTGATTCAGGTAGTCTCAATGTTGATTTGCTTTATTCATATGTTTTGTTATAAAGCCCTTTTATTTGTTCCAACGTGAGCAATATATTTTTATCATGTGTTTATCGTACCTGAGAAAAAAAACTGTTTTACTATAATAACAAATCATTTGTTGAAACATGAAAAATAGCTTTATATGTAGTCAACATACCAATCGAATGAAAAATGTTCAGCTTTCAAATGGGAGATACTGTATCAAAACTCAAGTAGAGTCCAAATTATTAGTAATTAAACATCTATAGTCTTACTCACAAAAATGAACAATTAATAAAGATTTGAGATGTAAAAGTTCTCACAGTGTTCTGTTCAATGTGGAACTGTTGTAAAGGACAAAATATCTTTGTGCGGAAATAACTATTTTGAACAAAACAGCTCCAAAAAGTTGGTATTTTTACAGAAAATGTAACATTCTTACCGAAATAGTTAAATGTGTCCTGTTGTCAAAATCATGAAAGTAATAGGAGTTGAAGTGATAAATTTATAATAGACGGTTTTTAAACAGGTCAGCATTGTTACATCACTTTAAAGTTGTGTCATAATATTTAAAATTTTGGCCAGATATGGGCCTTATCGTACCTACTCCTATGCAGTTTTATTGTTCGTGTGGTTGTTGTGTTACGTTGTTTCTTTCAAAATACAAAAGTTTACCAATGTTGAACTGAAAGTGCTTAGTGGACCATAGTGGGTGACGTGTTTGGAGAGTGCAACGATCCTTGCACGTAAAAGACCCCTTTTGTAGTTTTCGAAAAAGATCAGGTTATGCAGCTACAAAAGGCTAAATTTTTCGTCCCTACCCATCACTCCCTTTTTCCAGTAGCAGTCAAAAACCGTTGCCCCGTTGTGTCCCATCCCACCCCTTTTTTGATTTTGATAATTGTTGAACTTGTTCTCGTCCTGAATATGCATGAAATATTTGCCACTGGACGTTAAGCAACCAACAATCAATCAATCGTTGGATATTTAATTTCGTGGTTCACTGGCACCCACGAAAATCAAGAAAATTGGTATACAACGAATAATAATGAATACACAGTATCGCTTCCTTACACAGATATTAATCAATATCGCATTGCATCCATCTTGTCTTTCCTCACGTTTATTGACATTACAGTATTAAATCGTCGGACATTCTGTGTTTGATGACATCTCGTGTTGACAGGTATGATGTCTTATCTTCAGGAATCTCACCCTGAGCTTGCTTTTAGTAACTGTGACCATTCATCAGAAAGAGGTCTTCTTTTTACATGTATTATTGTTTAGTTAATTTGTTGTAATTCGGGTACTCTCTAGTCGAATTGGGTGAACTTCTGTTAGATTTTATAGTTCATTTGATATTGCTTTTGTTTTCGTTGATCTTTACCTCGATGAGGGGAGGTTTGTATTTCCACTTAACTAGCTTAATCACCTACATGTAGCATGTGCCTGTCCCAAGACAGGAGTTGTGGTCATAGTTTTATCTTTGTGTTATATGTTTTGTTACACGTACATTTTTCGTAATATTCAGGTAGGAGCAGTATTATTTTACGTTAACAAGTTTTTGTTTTGTTTGGGGTGATTTAGAGTTTTTCACAAGGAGTGGTATTCCACCCTTGTCGACAGACTTATGGGGACATCTAGATTTGAAATTTCCTCTGTTTTTGTTGTGATTAAAGTGCAGTCTCTCTCTCACATTCACCCCATATCATTTCATTTTCATATTAGTTCCATACAAGAAGATTTTTTTATGAAAATCCCATAGGATGCAATATTAAACTACTACTAAGTTTGAATGACGCGGCCATCTTGATTTGCGGTCCAGGTCTTTGAATGTAATACTAAAGGGGGCCCAACTTTTGACCGTCCCACCAAAGTTCGGTTCAAAATTGGACCAAGTATTTCAAAATTATTTAAATGTATATCCCATAGAGTCATGTGTTAAACTTAGTTCGGCTGTAGATATTGGTTGGTGGGTGGGGACATCAAATATAAATCTGAAAGGTGCAAATCAAGTCACTATCCTTCTAAAGTTTGGTTCCAATTGAGCAATATGTTCAAGACAAGATTTTTAATGAGTTTTCCAGAAAGTTATATGGAAGGGACGGCTCTCTGCCTGCACGTAATTTCCTGTATTCCTATATTTGGTCCCGAGCGTACTTGATGAAGGTTCATTCGGAACGCGCTTCATACGCAATGAAATTTTGGCATTTTCAATGTTTTTTTTTATTTCGTCAATGGTCTAAGAAACAGGTGCAAGGCACGGTTTTTAGGGCTTGTTACTTGCCATACAGAAGTCTAGTGACCTGGACGTAACCGCTTAAAAAATTATGCAGTGCACAATCCAGAAAATATCTTTGTTTTAAGTAGCTGTCTTTTTAAAATTCACGCCACATCAATGGTGAAGAGAAAAATTGTTAATGATTTTTACATATGGTCCTATGTTAAATTAAAGTCATGTTGTTGGACAAATATGGGAAATTTGGTATGCTGTATGTACATTTCAAGGAATGACGAGTATCATTTAGATATCTAGTACTGTTTCTAAAAAACTTGGACATAACTTCAACTTTCCTATTGTAAAATTCCCATATTTATATGGCAATATTCCTGCTTCACCCGCTTACGAGGTTTATGTTTCGCAGTTGATTCGATAGTATCGTGTCTGTTCCAAGTATCAGCATTTTCTGAAAAGAGCATTGCTGTCGTCGCATAAATTACTACAACAAGGATACATCCAATCAAGGTTGAAGTCGTCCCTCCTAAAATTATTGTTTACGTTTCATCTTTTAGTTTATTCAAATTTGTATTTTCTCTTTGGAGTCTGCACCTTTGATCTCTCACATGGGTATTCTACACTGGACTTTTACTATAAAGAAGATTTTCAAAAACTTTTCTACTGAATGACTTTTAGGTCAAGACGTCTTAATTTGAATCTGAAATATGCAAGCTATATCCATGCATCCTCATAACATGGTTTCAATTAGATATTAAATATTGTTCTGAGAAAACACAAGCTTGGAGCTTACTTTAAGAGAAAAGCAGATTTTCTAAAACGAAAATGAATCACCTGACTTACCTTGTTCAAGGTAATCTAAATTTCATCGTACATAAACGGCTTTATACACCATCGAGCTAAGTTTCACGAAGCTACATTGTGTAACTATAATAAATGACTTGAAATTTTAACGTTGTGCGGACGCAGTCGCCGAGGCAATTCTAATTAGCATTGCAGCCGTCTTGTCTTTCTTCACGTTTATTAACAGCACAGTATTAAATCGTCAGACATAATGTGATTGATGACATCTCGTGTTGAGAGGCTTGATGTTTTAATATCAGGAATCTAAACCCGAGCTTACTTTCAGTAACTGTGGGAATTCATTGGAGATGAATTTTTTTTGCATGTATTTTTGTTAAGTATATCTATTGTAATTAAGTTACTCTTACATTTTTATTTGCATGTTAATTTTAGTCTGCTCTAAACTGTTCCTGCATTTATCTTGATTTTGCCCTGTGGTTGAATTTATGTGTGTCTTATGTCATATTAATGTCGGGCTATTGGTGGCAGTATTTTCAGGAATGTTTTATCTGTTAATTTTGCTCTCAACAAATTCTTCAACCTACAAATGTATTTGTTCTCTTGTCGGATTCTGTGCGTTTCTGTTTGATTTTGAGGTTCGTCTGTTGCTGCTTTTGATTTTTCTTTTTGCCGCATGTTGGGGGAGGGATGGGTACCCACTAAACTAGTTCAACCCCACCACATGACTCGTGTGCCGGTTGCCAGGAGTTGTGGTCACAGGTTAGTCTTTGTGTTTATTGTTCTGTTACATGTACATTTTTGATAATTTTCAGTTAAGAGCAGTATTATGTGCGCATGCACGATTTTTTATTTGGAGAGATTAAGAGCTTTTCAGAGGGAGTGGTATTCCAACCTTGCTGATGGCCTTGCGGAGACCTCTAGATTTGTAAGTTGGAGTACTGTCTCTCTGAAATTTACCATAATATTTTCATATTATATATCTGATATACACTATACTAAAGTGTGAAAAAATAAAGAGTTACTTCCGACTTCAAAGAAATTTATGTCTTTAGTAGCTTTGGTGATTTTGCTCCAGAGATCAATACTGATATTATAAAATCAGGACAGGCAAACAAGCTAAGCAAAGGTCATGTAGTAAAAATATCAAAACCACGTCTATGCTATAACAGTCAAAGAAATTACAAATTACACAATTGATTTTTCTTTCCTTTTAAAAATCTTTCAGGGTGCTATAAATAATTGGTTGAGCACAACAGAATTACCATGTACCAGTCGCAGCTGCTGTAGTATGCTTGTTGTATATATAAAAATATGCTGTTTTAAAAAAACTTGTCTCATGACTGGATGATTTCCGAACACATGACCGCACCCCATTTATCGGGGAACGGGGTTGTTTTTCCAAATTCACGTTTTTTAATTTCGTGAGAAATCGATGATTTTTTTCATGCACACACTTTCGTTCAGAATTTTTGTTTATTGTAATAATTATTGCCCCAAAGGAAGGAATTTCTATGCTTCATTTTTCAGCAGCTATGCGGGTTTAAGCTTCGTTGCTGTTTCATTCTTAGTTCCTATTCCATCCAATTTGAACTGAAGATTATAACACTGATAGTGTATTGTTTTGCTTACTTCCTGTACTAATAACATTTCTGAGTAAAAACAGAAACCGCGTTCTGTAGGTT
This sequence comes from Geukensia demissa, assembly GCA_034783895.1. Classification (NCBI taxonomy): domain Eukaryota; kingdom Metazoa; phylum Mollusca; class Bivalvia; order Mytilida; family Mytilidae; genus Geukensia; species Geukensia demissa. The sequence continues at coordinate 5,036 of JARWCS010373336.1, forward strand.
TGAATCCAGTAACAACGATATGCTTTATTGTTACAGTTTATTAGAATTTTCTTAGTTTAATTTAAATTTAGTCACTTATTTTTCTTTTTCAGTGAATATCGACTAAAGGAATATATTATTATATATTCACTGAAAACAAATAAACCAAATTCTGCGATATGTTTTACCTAGTTTAAACGCAAAACCCCAAGAAACAAAATCATATTTAAAGAATATAACATAAAATTTTGAAGACAGCTTTTGTTTAAACACATAAGTTCTATTGAAAAACATTCCTCATTGTTCATGAAATTTACTTTAACGAAAAAATCAATCTCAAAGCAATCATGGCTGTCTCATGGTTGCCTAGCTACTGTTGGAAGTCGGACTGCAGGTAGATAGATCTATATATTGTATACGTGGATCATTGATAAAGACACACAAGAATTTAAATTCCAACATGTCTGTCATCCTAACTGCATGTAGGAATGCTAAGCAGCGAAGTATAGAGAAGGCATCGAAAGAAAGGGCTAAAAAGCAGTGAGTATTGGATATTTTAATATTTTATGATTTTATAGCTCTGTTCACTGTCACGTGCGGAAAGGCGATATCATTTAAAGTTATTGTCCATCACAATATTATTCCATCGATTTTTACTAAAGCTTTTAATTGGTACCTGGTTGATTATTATTATCTAAATGAGTTTTGAATTGCACGCCGAGAAGTTGAGGAAGTTGTAATTATATATGTACAATCAAATCAATATCGGTGAAATATTAACCAAATTGGAGAATACCAGGGTGCAAGAATTTCGGGTGAAAATTATTAGGCAATATGTCCAGCATTCTGACTGCGTTTCGTATATCCCAAATGAGGAAAAATGAAATCAAGAAAAGGGAAGCTGAGCTTAAAAAGAAACGCCTTTTACGGTAGGTGTTATGATTCATGTAATTGTTACTTCTGCGTTATTTGTCTTTTACCACCTTATTTTCCTCAAATTAATCTTACAAACCAAATTGAAAACAGTGGTTAAGTTTAGTTTGAGCAAATGATGCTCCTTTTTTAAATATTTTTTTTCTATTTTGACTGACTGTGGAGTGAAAGTGTGCAAACATTTTACCGATACACCAACACATTTATGCAAATATGGATTGCAAAAACTTTAATTAATAGTATTGAAATATTGCCAACAAAGATCCAATCCTTTATTTACCTATACCGTTTCTCCGAATAAATCGATTCTAGTATGTCATGTATGTGTCTAGCATATGTATACATACAGATATATTTTAATTTTCTATATACTATGACAAACAAACATCATATACTATAAGATTGTTCTTCTTCGTTTTTCATAAAAATAAAATCGTGAACATTTTCCACGCATTACATTATATAAATTTTTTTACAGAAATACAATCTTGGTAGTAATGGTACTTTTCAATAATATAACAATTGAAAATTAAAAAAAAAAACCTCGGAAAATGTAACAGAAACAGAAAAGACAAAATAAAACTTTTACACTATATCAACGGGATTTATTTTCACCGTTAACCTGGACAGGTCAATTCTAAGTACCTATTGTACTTAAGCATAAAATCCATAAGTCTTCAGTCGTTTTCAAACTATACTTATATCACACTGAATATCACAATATTAACAAAAATCGACTACTCAATGCCGTAAAAGCAAGTTTTTTCATTAAAATTTTAATATTTTTGCAAGTTCGAATCCTCAAATTAGACAGTCTTATGATAGTTTAATTCTAGTGGACCGCGTATACGGGTGCACATATCTACCCGTAATCCAAAAATAAAAATTGTCCACGGGACAGCCATCTGTCGAATTTGAACTTTTGGTCCCATTACTGCCGGAGTCCATACCATAACGGAAGCTGTAAATTGCCCCAAAAACTATTAATATAATCGACCTAACCTGTTGAAAAAATGACCTCTGAGACGCTTATTAAAAAACGCGATTTTTATGATGAGGGCAAAAAAAATAATAATAATAAGAAGAAATAAAGTGGCCACACCAAATACACATTTTAAGTCCTAGTTACGGACGTATGATGGTAAGAAATGTAAACAAAATATTTTGTAATGCAAATAAACTCGCCACAGAATTTTTCCATTCTTTAAAGGAATTGAAATGGACTTACGCATGTGTTTATCAAAATTATGAATTTAGTCAATTACTAGTTGTTATAGTAAAATTTTGAATTGACTAAATTCATGATTTTAATAAAATACATGTGTCAGTAAAGTAAGACAGAATAGGATATGTTGAGGTGAACTTTAGGATAAGTCGAAGTGAACCTCACAATAATTAAATATTGTTGTTTGGAATCTGATTAAAAAATTTCATCAGCACAAAATAAAGATATTGACAAAATCATAAAAGTTAAAATTCAAGAACATTGAAACTATTTATCAGATAAAATTCAAGGAATTTTAGTTAGGAAATCTTATAGTCAGGAGGAAAATGACTGGTCATGTGGATCAGCATCACCTCAAGCTCGTGCTGAAAACTTTAATAGTATGTTGATGATGATGAGGTTAAAACAGTTTTAACGCTTGTTTCCCCATGATCTTTATTTTTATTTTTTTAATACCACCTTCACACTCACGGATTTTTCTTAGGAGGCCTTCCGGATCTCCGTCTCGTAGTCAATCGCAAGTGTTCGTAAATCACTCCTCGGTATCCGTAAATAACTCGTAACAACTCGCACACACTCATATGAATCTGTGAGAGTTAGGGGTAATTTTTTGAAATGTCAAAAAAAATTTTCAAGATTGTACACGGATTTAATTTTCCGTAAAAAACTCGTAATATCCGTAAATATCGTAAAGTGGTCTCAAGACAACGTAAGTTTTATTTAGAAACTTTACGGTGAGTTTAAGATATGTAACTTGTTCACGGATTATTACGAGTGCGTAAGTGATATTTACTATTTCATTCAGGTAGGGTTATAATCGTTTTACGTGTTGATACGAGTGCTTTAAGAAGAGATACGATTACTTTACGAGTAAATACTTAAAATTTCTGATTGAGGAAACACACAAAATTTGACAATTTGAAGGCAGCAAAGAAATTACACATTTTGCATGCAATATGTTGTAAAATGATGATACATAATATTGTGAACACTTTTGAGTCCAAAACGTATATAATCGTATTTAACTCCTATCTATTCGCGACAGCACGCTATCAACACGTTAACAGGTCGTGATTTACACGTAAAAGCAAAAATGAACAAAACACCTGATATTGAAAAGTGGCTGCAAAAATCTACCTAAAGTAGAAGTTAGTTTTGCGGAGGGAATTATGCACCAGAGAAAGTCGCATGTATAAAATTTGCAGATATTTCTCGATATTGATACATGTAACTTATATATACATGTATATCTCAGAAAACGTCATTTTAACCCTAATGTTAGGTCATCTGTGCCAGACCCTGTAACCTGTCATCTCTATGTTAACTTTTTTTTTGGCAGCATCAGTCACAAATTTTGGACTATGACAAATATGTCCAACGTGTATAAATGTGTAAATATTTAATGTGAATTATTTATTAAATTAAAAAGATGTTAGTGGTAATTAACATTGTAACTCTTAGCAGTGAATCTGGTTAACGCAAGATTTTATTTCTCGAAAATGACTTTTGTAACATTCTTGGAAAAGGGAAAAAAATATTAAAGAGGAGTAAAAAATCAAGGAAACATCCACCAATATCTCGGCAAAGGGATGCGACATGCGAATGAATGACGCCATAATGAGGTCTGTAATTAAAACAATTTGTTTAGAATTACTTCATAACGCTTTTCAGATATTTTATAGCAAAAGAAAATGTTTTAGTCGACACTAATACCCGATTTTCACAAACCAGGATTACATACAACCTGATTGATAAGAAGACTGAATATATGTTTACAGGATGATTAAATTTCTCTAATATACTACTTGTACTTTTATAACCATTACGATTTTGAAATAATTTATAAGCACATAAAATGCTTCATACAAGACCTAAATTATAATTTGACAGAAGTTTACCGGTACATAATGTCAAGGTTTTGTACCATTGTGATGTATTTTCTCTTCTCCAACAACCTCTTGTATTATCTATTGCGCAAAATGGAAAATCCAAAATTTCTATCTTGCGCAATGTTCCATTATTGCTAAAACTTTTGCCAATATATTCATACAGTGTATTCATAATAATACTTTTGATGTTCGATATACAAAAGAAACCTAAATCGATAATGTTGTAAGACCTCCTACTTAAAATTAAGCTATAATTCACAAAAGAAGGATTATTTATAATAAAAGAAGAAGGAATATATTTACATAATGTTGCATATTGAGTTATTCACTACATAATGCATTATACCAGCAGTCTGCAACTGGCAAAAAGAAAAATGGTCTCAAATAAACAAAGCATATGGATTTTGTTTCCACGCTTATTTTTATAAAACTTTATAAAACATTGACCTATCTAAAAGCACTGAGTAAAATCAAACAATCGATAAAACTGAGACAACAATGCCATTACTATATATTTAAAAATAGTCAAGAATATAAATACAGCCATATTACTAAGCCTAGCCTAATTTTGTGTCTAACAGAAACTATAATTACAATGTACAGTAATCGTTCATGAATCGTTTGACAACGCATTTTTTTAGTATTGTGTCAAATGTAAAAATATTCCAAAATACACATTCTTTGTATAAGAGAAAGTTTTAAGGCGGTGCATTTTATATGATCAGGACAAAAAACTAAAAAAATTGCAAAATTTCATTACAATTCCCAAAAGATTCAACAGACAAACGGTAACAATGTTGATAAAATGTTTCTTCAAGTATTTTTTATTTTTATTTATATTTCTTTCGGTATTAAAACCTTTATTTTTTATTTATATTTCTTTCGGTATTAAAAGCATTTTTAATTTATATTTATATCGGTATTGGAAGCATTTTTTAATTTATTTTTTGGGGCCTGCCCTTTGCATCCACTGCAGTTGACCGATTTATTGAACTGTCCGTATTATTTGAAATCGTGCATTTTCAGTTATAGTTTTTTTTAAATTTTGAATCAAGTTAAAAACAAACTTATGATTTTCAATGTCTTTATTGTTTTCAGATATATAAGTTGGTTT
>JARWCS010373347.1:0-18054 GCA_034783895.1 Geukensia demissa
GGTTTGATCGCCTGGCAGATCAAAACAAAGACTTAAAAATTGGTATTTGCTGCTTCTCTCTGCCCAGGGTGCCACAATTATAAGAGCAAAGACTTTGTTGCTTGAAGTCAGAATAATGTGTTAAGGAAAGGTGGTATTGTTGCCTTGTCAGCAAGCACATAAGCACTTTGTTCTGGTAACAGGGGCAGAATTAATCTATCATTATTATTATGCATGAAATATTTGATGCTGGATATTATACAATTTCAATTGACCAATCATCTTATCTTTTGAGTAATCCAATAGGATTATGTTTATATAACAGTAGAAATCCTAAAATTATTTACCATAAGAAAAGTAGAACAGTGATGACTGATGCATTAATGGAATGGACAGGAAAAGTTCGATCTCTTACATCACTTGGTGCCACGGTCACCTTTTCCTGTCACATGCTCACTTTTCACTAATAATTCAGTGAATAGAAACTTACCTTCTGTTATTTTTCTGTTTTGAAATGATAATATGTTCAATCCCATGAATCTAGAAATGGACACAGCAATCTGACTTTTTGGACCCTAGAAGTATATTCATTCCATCAGGATTGTTTGGAATTCCTTTTTTCTTAATTTCTTAATTCCCTTTGTTTTTCTTTATGAAGGGATGAAATAGTAATGATATTGTTTTCTTTTATTTTAGTGGTATGTCTTGATGCTAAGATAAACTTTGATGACAATGCTGCCTTCCGACAGAAAGATATATTTTCTATGGATGATATGTCAGAGACAGACCCAAGAGAAGTAGAAGCTGCACGACTAAAGCTTAATTATATTGGTTTAGATGGCAGTATAGGTTGTCTAGGTAAATATCTGATATTGGCCGTCTTTTTTCCTGTATTGGCCGATATCTAGGGATTTTATAAATACACAGTTATAGAAACTTCATACTTAATAATAAAAAGCGGTATTGATATTTAAAGGTTGATTTTTTACAGCAAGTGTGATTATTCATCATATTCGTCTCATAAAGTTTAATAAGAAAATAAACAAATTTTTAAAATTCTGTGCAAAATTTGTCTTTCATTACTTCACTGTGAATCTTTCACACATGTCACATGTGTTGTAAGTAGGTCAAATCCCAATTTTAAAGACCGTAATATTTGAAAGAAGCTTTTTTTCCTCATGAAAATGTTAATCAATAAATATATTATTAATTAACAATCAGGGATTGGCTGAGCTATTGGTCCCTACCCCGTTGCATTGTTTTACAGCAAGCCTCGGACAAATAACTAAGCCGATATGGAAATTGTTAATTAATAACATCATAAACAACTCTAGAACCACTGAGTGGTTTTGTGAAACCTTATATGAAGTTAAGGTATCATATGTAGCTGGGCATGAAAAAAAATTGCATCAAATGCTTCCAAATGGAGCTAATTGGCACTAAATAGATGTGCATGAAGAAAGGTGAAAGCTATCAGATGCTTCCAAGGGCAGTAATTTACCATAAGGATTAAACATGCTAGAATCGGGGTATCATATATTGAGAGGGCTAACAGTTTTTCTAGTTAAGTAATGATTTTAAGTTTATAATTATTTGTGTTTTAGTAAATGGAGCTGGTTTGGCTATGGCTACTTGTGATATTATCAAGTTACATGGTGGAGAACCTGCTAATTTCCTTGATGTTGGAGGTGGGGTGTCAGAACAGCAAGTCCATGATGCATTCCATCTGCTTACTGGAGATGCCCATGTAATTATATACATTTAAACCTGTCTAAACTGAAAACTAATTAAATTGGAAACTTGACTTGAAGAAAAATATAAATATATGAGATTATAGTTTTTCATAAATATAAACTTAAAACCTGTCTATTCAGTTGTAAGCATGTTTCACTGTAAGAAGTAGGCTTTCTTCAGCCCAAAATTGGCCCCAAAAATTTAAGTTAGTATGTTGTTTCTAACATGGTTTCAAATTATTCTCATTCATTAAAAGGAGAGAAAAAGTTTTAATGAAATTTATTTATTACTATGACATAACAACAATATTGAAAGTGACAAAATTGACCTTTTGTGCAAAATGATGAAAGTTTGGCTTTTTATATGCTCACAAAAATTGTGGTTATAGTATGGTATTGCACTGTTGTCTGTGTTGGCATTGGGGTCTATGCACAGGTTTGTTTCCACACTTTTGTTTTAGTAAACTGATTCTTTTTATATTTTGGAAATTGATTTTTGGTACTAAAAAGAGGTAGTTTTGGATTTATTTTTTAATTCTAAAATTTCCTAATATGTTCAAATTATAGCCTTTGAGCCCCACTTTTTTACTGATTCATTATTTTGTGCCTTATACCACTCCCTTTTAAATAACACTGGATCAAATAACTGTTTTCTACAGTCAACCTGTGTTAAAATGCCACCATGGGGAATAAACAAAATTGGTTTTAAACCATGAAAACAGCAAGGACACTTTTTTGTTGGAAGTTTTCAGTAACGACAGCCAATGAAATCTTAAGGCTTATACTTGCATTAGAATTGTTTTATATTGTGTGTTTGGTTCTTTCCTGGGAAATTAATCTCTGTAACTTTATCAGATAAAATATTGACAAATTACATCATTAGGACTGTTTAATTTACATGGTATCCAGGAAAGGCTTATTGAAAATTTACTGACCACTAATACAGGAGTTTCATAAAATTTTCTGTTCAGTGTTAGAAGAATATCACAGAACCTTAACAGTTTAAGTGTCATTCCTGGGTGCAGTGTATCCATTAATGAAACAGCCATTAGAAAAATCATAAAATATAATTGCATCACAATGTTTTAGGTGTTCTGGTAACCCTACAGTACTGGATTTTTATTAAACTCATTTTGTGAGACTTTGGTTGATAATCTGTTAGTGTATGCTGAAGTTACTGCTATCATGATTAACAAAATAATGTTTTTTGTAGGTTAAGACAATTCTTGTCAATATATTTGGTGGTATTGTGGATTGTGCCACTGTTGCCACAGGAATTATTAAAGCAAGTAATAAGATGCACCTTACATTACCTTTAGTCGTCAGATTAGAAGGTTTGTTCAATATTAATTGTTTTATATTTTATTTAAATACCCCATTTTCAATCTTTTTCAATATGTTGAAATTATATCACAATTCATAGAGTTGTAAAAATTACTTGGATAAATTAAGTTTAATACCATTAATTTCTAGAAGCCTGGATTCATTGTATAGGTCTTCATAAACTTTTTTAGGGGTTATTATACCACATGCAGTGAAGTTGAGTCCCACATAATTTGTTGTTTGAAAAATTCCTTTATTTTTCATTGGATAAACATGGAATCATAATGGTTGATTGTTCTTATGATTACTTCGGATATGTTACATGATCAGCAAAATGGAAAATTAGTGACAAATAAATTTGGGAGGGGGGGGGGGGGAGAAAAACATGTTACTGTTTGTGTCACTTTAATAGATTATTTCTCATTCAATCCCCTTTAAATTTTAACTGTTCTAATGATTACCTTTTATGAGAGTGATTATCAGCAAATCAAAACTGGAGGACTGGAGAAGTGGGCAAACAAAAAAGATGTAATTATTATTTGTGTTTCCTTAAACAGTCAGGATTACAACCATATGTTGAATGAGGTCACGAAAGGTCAAATGGCCCTAAAACTTTTCATATTTGTCTGGGGAAAAATCTGATCATGGAAATTGAAGATATTGAAAAATTTGAATATAATCCCAGTCTCATCAATTTTCTATGCTCAGATTTTTACCCGCAACCAGATGAACTTTTCATACCTTAAACAATAGAATTCAACATTTTTGCAAAATATGTGAAAATATTTTGAAACATTGTTAAATAAACATAATTGATGCTTAGAATATTTCAAAAAATTAAAATTGGAACTTTCTAATTTTTTTTAATTTTAGAAGTATATGCAAATTTAGGATACATTTCCATTTTTGGTAATGTTGTTGACTGTTAGAAGCTCCTTTATTTTTTAGGTACCTTTGAAAATTAAATGGCTTATTTTTCTTAGAAATACCTTGGATAAGTTTAATTGTCAGCATTGAAAATGGTAGACTTCGCATGTGGTACATGTATTTTGAACAGGAATATCATATTTTGAGTATTATTTGTGAAAAATGCAATTTTTTTCTCTTGACATTTTTCTATTTATTTTACGAAAATATCCTGACAAAATGATTTATACATTTAATTCTTCTGAATGTGCAAATCCATTAAAACTCATTTAATGCTCTGGGGTATTTTTGGAAAATTCCACAGAGCAAATACCCTGCTAGTTGTAACAACATAAAAAATATCACATTTCTCAACCAATCAAAAACCAGCATTATTATCTAAGGTAGAATTATGCTATCAACAGTATCATGGACTATATGACCTAGCTTACTTCTGTTCTATTCAAGATGAAACTGTTTTGGGGTTTGATGGGGAATTCTAGGAATGTTTTTTGTCTATGATACATGGGAAATTGGTAGAGGTGGAAATACATTTCACACTAAAATTCATATTGAATTCTTATTTAATTATAATGGTTGGTGAGTCATGGAAATATGTGACTTTATTTCTAGTTAATCTAAAGAATAGTTTTCAGGGCCTAATAAGGCATTATTTTCCCTTTTGTTTCAGAAAAATAATGTTGATAGGGTGCTAATCAGAAGTAAATTTCTACTGAGAAAAGCAAAGTATACAATATTTAGAGATCAGCATTCATTGATATAATGTAATACAGAAATTTATTATTTTCATTACAGGAAGAAATGTAGAAAAGGCTAGAGAAATAATGGAAGCGAGTGATCTTAACATTCAAGTAGCCAATGGGTTTGACCATGCTGCACAGCTAGCTGTAGCTAGTGCAAAGGCATATGAACTGTCAGCTGCAGCTAGGTCATGATCTTGTTGAACTTTAGGGTATTTTATAATGATTAGACTGTGATGATTTTTGTATGTGATTGGTTCTATCGTGGTGTTTAATCAGGTTACATAACAATTGATTTTAGTTGTATAACATATGTCAATCAGAATTTGCTAACATTGAAACACACAATGAATGAAGTAATTATGTTAATTACCGTTGGTTAGATTTTTTTATTGTTTCTAAGACATGAAAAAAGTACTTTTATGATCCTAATCTAAAGCTATGAATGTTAATACAATAAACACCTTATCAATTTTGTAACATTAATTAAATTTTATATAGTTTAAATATTGCACTAAGTGCAGTGTCATGGAATATAGCCCGTTAAGTTTTGTTGAATAAAAAGTTTCTTTACAATATAACCTGCTCCCCCTGATAATACCAGGAAATTGTTGGTACTATTTTAGGTTGTAATTTGATTTTTACTTAGCACTGCATGTTCAATGATATATTTGTATTACAACTTACTGTGTGAAGTTGTGGCAAAATTGTTTGATATATATATTTGTATATAATTGATCATGTGATGACAATAAAGCAAATTCAATTGATACATATTCAGACATAATATGACAAAATTATATTATGCCAGTTTTGTGGGAAAAGAACATGTGAAATGAAAATAATAATGGTTTTATAGTTTTTGTAAATGTATCTCATAAACACTCCCTTAAAGAATGTCATGTAAAAAATTCTCAGGGTATCAAGATATTGCATTGTACCCAGACATTTGCCAATGCTGTTAGATCATGCATTATGTTAAATTATTTTTTAAACTAGTCGAAGCAGTCATGCTGTATATCCCTGGGCTTCTCTGGTGTTTGATAGAATGAAAAGAAGAAAGTAAAAGAATGTTTTTCAAAATAAATAATTTTTAAATATAATATATGCATGTTTTATTCTGTATTATAACAAAATTGGCAATTAATAAATTAAATACTGGCAGAGCTATAGTCACCAACCTGAAATGAAACAGGTATTACATGAATATAATTACAGTGCAAGGTAAAGTACATAAAACAATTTTCAACCCGACATTTTTATCAAACCCCTCACCAAAGGCCACCCCTCATATAAGGCCACTTTTGAGTTGCAGAATGGGTGGCCACATAAGAGGGGGACTACTGTACAGGACTTAGTGGATTTAATAAGGGAGAAAAGAAAACAAAATTTATTTCCTTAATATCTGAATTTTTAATCATAAGAGAAAAGTTTAAAGTTTTGTTTATTGTGGTCTGCGCGCCAATTGTATATTGCATCATTAGTATAAATTTTTCACACACTCAAATGGTGTTGTTCGTTGTTTTTCAACACATTTCATGCATTAAAAGTTCATTAAAAGCTTCTAAGAGTATGTGCACACTTATTACTACAACAGTTTATATAGTTATCAAATAATTTCAGTCTAGTTTGTTATGACATAATTGTCTCTTGTTATGCATAGCGAGACACATTTTCCTGGATAATTTTTCTAGTTCTGCTAGAAATGCATTGTCTCTAGGTAGGATTTAACTCACTATAAATGTACTGGTATAAAAAAGGAATTGACATATGTTTTGACGATTATGAAGAAATGATTTGTTACAGGTTGAAACACCTACGATTTCTAATGGGTGCGAGGTATGATCTTCGTATATATTCCCTCTAATGCTGGACAACGTGCAAGGAAATGTGATAGGTACTCTGGCTCAATTCTTCATATTTAACATACATCTGAGGTTTCAATCCCAAATTTGCCTTTGCTTGTTAGTAGTGTAAAAAGGCCGATCACTTCCCTTACTTTCAAGGGAAAATCCATCACCCTAAACATAAAATGCAAACACACCGTATTCCCAATTAGTCTAAGGGTACATACAATAAATGGCTTTCGTATCTTACGGCAAAAATACCTCACCCCAAAACACCTTCGAAGGAAGCGCCCGTCAAATTGATATAAATAAAGAAATGCAATTCGATAGTGGTAAAATGGATCAGTTCGAAAAATTCTTTCTGGAACTGGAAATGGAAGACAGCACCCAGCCCCAACTCCCCAAAAGCATCAGTGTTGTTAATGACTTTTGAAGTTACTTCCCCAGTTTGAGTACAAAATTCTTCTTAGTTCATACTGAAGAAAATTACAGCATAACACTCTTAAAATTCTTCTAATATGTAGCAAATATATATATATATACAATGTAGTAATCTAACTTTGTTAAAATCTTCAAAGTTTATATAGTTCCCAATATAGCATCCCCAGATAAAAAATATGGTAATAGAACCCGTGTGTGTCAAAACTGTGGAGCGGAAAAGATATACCAACGGTTCGAGAATCGAAGAACCTAAGGCCTGTGGCGCCCCACTGAAAAGAAGGCAAGGACAATTTTGTAAGAGTAAACCTAGAAAAGAAGGGCTCTGCTGGAGACATAGCAAACATCCGCGTCAGCAGGAGGAGGGGAAAAATTCCAATCGGAGGGATGATCGTGGTGAAAGCCACCATGAAAAAACTTCGAGAAATCACGAAAAAGGAGGGTCTAAAGGGATATAGTAGAAAATCCAAGGGAGAATTGGTAAAATTTTGAGACCAAAACCGCCCACAAATTTACCCGCCAAGAGGTTTTCACAAAGAAAGAGCTGAAGACCATTGCCAAATGTCGTGGTATTACAACTATTCCCGACTAGGGAGAGTCGCCCTTGTTAAACAAAGTATCAAAAATGCCCCAGTGGAAGAAGAAATCGAAATTTTCGACCGGCGGGAGGCATTGAAAGAAGTTTTTGGTACAGTTATCATCAAACCACACCAGAAGAATGATTTGAAAACGTTTTTTGAAAGTAAGTCGATATACCTTTTTTAGTTCAATCGAAGGTGCCTTTGCCCAAACGAATGGGTTGAAGGTGCCAATATTACTAAAGTAGAGATGGTAAAAACCAAACCAGCCACCGTATATAATACCTACGCATAATCTACCTTCAGATCATATCAGGTTACCATAACCGATTTATCAGACCTTGATTCCGAGAATTCGGTTATAGCAGAAAAGGTAAGGAGGATATGGCAAAGTATATGCGTGATGGAAGTGGATGGATTTGGGAAAAATCGATCAGCTGAAAATCCAATTGAACCAATTTACACCTCTTGCCGGGGGGGGGGTCTTTCATTCGACTCCCACAGAAGCTCACACAAAAGAAGCTATTACTAATGTAAGAAATGAACATGATCATTGCATTAAGTGGGCGACAGCTCTTCATAATTCAGAAGTAGATCGAAAATCGGCAAATCTAGTCACCAAGTACAAACATGGGCAGGTGACCTCAATTTTGATGGTATTGAATTTTCAGTTTCCTTTATGGCCATTGACAAACTGGAGAGGCAAAATACAAATCTTAACATTAAGGTTTTTGGTTTTGATGGTGTGAAGAAAGGTGAAGATGAAGAAGAGGATTTCAAAATATATTCCCTGAGAATATCTAAGAATATCGGGGCGAAAAACAGAGACCTCCTATTCTTAACCAGTATCGACATGCAGCAAATACTGCTAAATTAAAAGCCTGTCTCGCCTTTTAAGCTCACAAATCACAGAACACGGTTACGTGCTTTTCTTTTGCCGCAGGTCCCTATGTCACTTTTCCAGACAGGATATTTTGGATGACCATATGGAGTATTGTAGTCAAAAGAAGGCAGTCAGAATTGAAATACCGGAAGAAGGACCTTTTATCAGTTTCCGAAATCATCAAAGACAGATGGGAGTTCCGTTCATTATCTATGCAGATTTTAAATGGTTTACGGAAAAGATGACACTTGCCAGCCCAGTCCCTCCGAAGCTTACACGAAATCTTATCAGCTGCACAAATCACCTGGATACTGCTACCATATAAAATATGTCCACGGTGACTACAAAGATTCAGTCGTTTACTGTGGAGAATATTTGGCTAAGAAATTCTTTGAGTGTATGGAAAAGAAAATAGGGAAATCGCTAAAATCTATGCCAATAAGATCGAAATGAAAATAACTGACGTGGATACGGATAGTTTTGAGGCACGCACACTTTGTCACATCTGCGGAAACACTTTGAATGAGATAAAGTTCGAGACCATGACCATCTGACGGGAGAATATCGAGGTGCAGCAGAATATGTGTGTAATTTAACGTTCAAGCAGCACAAACTTCTTCCAGTTTTGTTTCATAATTTGAGTGGGTTCAATGTACAACTTTTTGTAAGAGAATTCGGATTCGATGAAGGAAAGATTAACTCTATTCCCAATACCGACGAGAAATACCAGCTTCTCCAGGAAGTTTGGAAAATTCGAGATGAGATTTATCGACTCCAACCGTTTTCTACTCGCCTTTCACGAAACCTTGGCGAAGAATCTACCAAAAGACAAATTCAAGGCAACAAAGAAGTATTTGATTCAGTTATCAACTTTTCTGAGATTATCACAATCTGTACTTGAAGAGTGACGTGGCGTTGATAGAAGATATTTTCGAGAATTTCATGGATAATTGTATGAAAACTAACCAGCTCGATCCTGTACACTATTTCACATCCCCAGGGCTACCCTACGATAAGATGCTAAAATATACCAAGATTCGGCTTGAACTTCTCTCCGACCCGAATATGCTTCTTTTGTTTGAAAATTCAACTAGGGGAGGTGTGGCCATGATTTCTCATCGATTCGGAAAAGCCAATAAACCATATATAAGCAATTACGATCCATCACAGCCAACCAAGATTCTGACTTACCTGGACGCGAACAATCTATATGGATGGGCCATAGCACGGCCCCTTCCTAAAGTATGATTTGAATGGGTAGATCCAGAAGAGATCGGTGATATTTTGGAATATTCAGAAGATAATAAATATGGGGCGTTAGTAGAAACTGACCTAAACGCAATCACGAAAGCCATAACGACTACCCTCCCGCGCCGGAAAATGTGGAAATCGAAGGGGTTCGTAAACTGGTACCTCATCTGGTTAAACGTGAAAATATTCCCTCCATCTTCAGAACCTCCAATACGATCTCTCACAGGGAATGATCTTGAAGAAAGTTATCATCAGATTTGAACAATCTCCATGGCTCAACCATATATGGACCTGTATACCGAACTCAGAGCCCAAGCCAAATCTGACTCCGAAAATGATTTCTTTAAACTCATGAATAATTCGGAGAATATTCGAAAGAGGGTAGATGTTCAGCTGGTAACCACTGTAAAACAAGCCCTCAAACTTGTGCCC
Organism: Geukensia demissa; assembly: GCA_034783895.1. Taxonomy (NCBI): domain Eukaryota; kingdom Metazoa; phylum Mollusca; class Bivalvia; order Mytilida; family Mytilidae; genus Geukensia; species Geukensia demissa. The sequence goes on from JARWCS010373347.1 coordinate 10,132, forward strand.
AAGCCCAACTTTGATCGCCGAGACGTATTTACCGAGAATTTTGCAGTAGTTCACATGAAAAAGATCAAGGTGAAATTCAACAGTCTACCTAGGAGCATACATCCTGGATATTTCCAAGATTCTGATGTATAAATTCCACTTCGGTTTCATCAGGAGATAACGCCCGACTTGTTTTTACCGATACCAATAGCTTGACTTACGAAATCCAAACCAAAGATTTTTTCGAGGATATTACCCCACACGTCCAGGAAAAATGTGATACTTCGAACTATCCAGCCGACCACATTTTCCGATCGGCGTCAACAAGAATATTATTGAAATGTTCAAGGATGAATGTGGTGGAAAAAAGTATGACTGAAACCGTGGGGCTTCGCTTAAAATTATATGCTTTCAAAATAGATGATGGTAAAGCTACTAAGAGAGCAAAACGAGTTACAAAGGCTGTCATCTAGAAAGAAATATTACCTTTGAACACTACAACCGATGCATTTATACCCACCAGGAAATAAACCAGTCTATGAACATTTTCCGATGTTACCGCCATCAAATCTACACCCAGGAATTTAACAAAGTCGCTCTCTCGGCCAAAGATAAACAGCGCCAAATTTTCCCAGACGGAATTTCAACCATTGCCCATCGACATTACAGAATTGAAAGAAAATCTTGAAGGGTTACCATCATCAGCAGTTATCTGTGAAGGATGCATAAAAGAAAGTAAAGCGAAGGACTTCGAACGTCATAGAAAAAAATCGTCAGACAAAGAAAAGAGAAGATGGATATCCGAAAGAGAACGCATCGATGCTCAGAATAAGGCTATGGTTGAAGTCACCCTAGCCGCTTTACCTCCCGGTCAGACGGAAATGCAATAAAGGATTCAGCAAGTTATAACACGGGAAGGTGTAGGGACGCACGCACGTAGAATGTTCTTAAATAAATGAGCAACATACGGGTGCACAATTTATTTCTCCCCAAACAAACTGCTTTAGAACAGAGAGCTGGGAAGTGCTGTCACAGCTGTCTAACTTCAGAGGAATGTTTATGCGAGGTTCCCTACCACCTACCTCAAACCCCGTCGAATGTGGAATCTTAAATTTTGACGATAAAGATGACCCAGGCACCCATTGGACGTGTTGGTACCAGCGTGGCCCTGCGAAATTTTACTTTGACTCTTAAGGATAGCCACCCCTAAAGAGATGGTGGACTACTTGTGGCCAGAAATTCGATACAGCTCGGAAAATTACAGCAGCGTGGAACGGTGGTGTGCGGACACTTTTGCCTGTTCGTGCTGAAGTTGTTGACGGATGGCTGGTCTTCTATAAATAAAGAATGGTCGGCAAATTTGGGAGCTCATCTATATGGCGAGGCATTCGGCCTTTGTGTCTGCAGACGATTTGGATATGAACCGATATAGGATCGTAAATTTCGACAACCCGAAAGATCCTTGCGATGCTGTGACAAAACAATACCTCTACAAACAGCACAGAAATAACAATATAACAGATACGATAAAGGTGGTTGTTCTGGGTATGGAAAGATATTTTCAGGCACTGAAGGACGAGATGAGTGGCGAAGGAAGTGGATGGTCTCAAGAAGGCAATCGAGAAACTCAACATGAAAAAAGTAGACCGGACACAGTGCGTTTTTACCAACGCTTGTCAGGTAAATGTTGAACTTGACATGCAAAAGGACCACCTGCGAAATTAACCGCCCCGCAGAAGGATGGCGAGCTGGTGAGCAAGATTTTTTTTCAGAATTCTTAAGGATGAGACTGCCAAGATAAAGGAGATATCGATGCACTGAGAACATATGTTCAGCTGAAGCATACGAGTGGAAATTCCCACTTCTTCGGGCAAGCTTTCTAGTCCTCAAGTCAGGAATAGAAAACGTTTCCGGGCGAACTATTGATCCCCAAATCTTTGATCCAAGTGTTGAAGGTGTTAGGGTAGCCTTTCCATATGACGTACATCTCCCGGATACCATCTCGGGTTCGCCGCCTCAAGACCTTTTCGATGCGGTAGATGTCTTGGTTTGTAATCTGAAGTTCGGGCTCATAGAAGGATACCTGAATTTCCTCCCCATTAAAATCCTTGAGGCGATAAGGGGGCGGCTGGGTAGAAAGAATTTGAGACACCACGAAAACATCCTCCGTCCAGCGGGATGTGTATCACTCAAGCTCATACAGCTGCTACAGTTTTAACAAAGTCGTCAAAATAAGCAAGTTCAGATGAATAACAACTATTAATAATTATGTGTTTTCTGTGTACTGAGCTAATTTTCAAGATTCTCATCTAAAAAAATAGTCTAGTGATATTTCTTTATTTTGTTAAATGCTTTAGTCTGAGTTATCTCTCTTTAGACCGAACATTGTTGTAATTGTATTTTCAGGGTATTTTTTTCATATTGCCTGTAATAAAATAAACTATAGAACCCTAGAAGACTGGTTATAAGGCCAAAATATCACCGGTTACACAAATGTAACATCGACAGATTGTCTGAAGGAATCGTAAGATTTGATGACAATTTTAAATTTTCACCGTTTACACTTAGTTTCAAAACAAATGTATAATCAGCGACATTTTTGTTTGTATTGATTATTCAGGGGCATTTGCCGGAATAGACATTGACACGATATTAAGTACTAATTAACTGCTCTATTTAGCTTTCACAGCTCGATAGTGTATATGATTTACAGTTTGTACATTTGAAATGACATAGAAAATTACCATGTTCATAAAGGTCAATAAAGATAAAGATCAATTAAATCTTTTGCCGCGTTCACACATAATGCAAACTAATTTGAATTATCGATTGCGCATCGAGCTTTCAACGTTTTCAATGCGCGTTGAGTTGCGTTTATTTACGGGTGAACGCGTTCGACGTCGTCAATTCGCATTTGAATGCGCATTCAATCCGCATTATATGACCATGTGAACAAGGCATTAAATAATTATGGTTTTGAAAAAAAAAAACAAATCATAAATTATTTCGTAGTTACACTATTATTATATACGTAGGTGGGTGTTCTCTCAGATACTTTTAGTTTATACCCTATTTAGGAGTTTCGCTGGTTATTATTGTTGTTTTGTTCTGCATTTGGGATTTATAACCCTTACAGAAAAACGACCGTCCTGCAAACCACTGCTGCAAACTTTCTGCAAAGTTGCTGCAAGGTTGATAGATTGAATGAATGGTGCTTAACGTCCAGCGGCAAATATTTCATACATATTCAGGACGAGAGCTGCAAGGTTGAAGCAAGTATCAAGTTGCAATGTGCTGATTGGCTGCACTGGGTTCTCTGAGTGTCATTTTTGCAAAATAGCAAGTAAATTGGATTTAAGGGTGTAAAATTATAAAAAATTAAGGATGCGGAATGAATACCAAAAAGACAACAACTCATTTATCATCCACATTTTTTCACAAATTTATCATCAATTCATTTGTGTCCAAAGCATTGTTCCGGATTTACCTGAAAGTGTGTTTCAGAAACATAAACTGAATTAGATATCCATATATATTATTTTAAAACTGATGATGCCAATGTTCAGCTCGTTTCTCGCTTTTCACGCCATCCATCTCCGTGTACTGATAATCATAAGCGGAAATTCATTGACGACGTTACTACGGGGTTTAAGACAATATTTTAGCTTAAAACGGTAAAATAAGAAATGGATAAAAAAATTTTACATTTAAAACATTAAAAATTGTATTTTCTACAATCTCGATAGTTGAAACTTCAAATTTCTCGCCGAGGCTCGAAATTGAATGTTCAATTACCTGTATTTCGATTATTAAAAAATACAATTTTCAATGGCTAGCAATGTAAGATTTTTTATTCATAACAGACTTTTAAAATGGGAACAATACAAATGGCTATATCAGGGAACACAGGCCTATTAAAAAATGAAAGTTGAGTACGAGTACATTATTGTAAATATTTCATAAATCATATTAGCAGACGTCGTTGGATTAAAATTAAATAGCATCTTTGATAATATGCAGTAAAGGTTTAAGTATGTGTATGTCACACTGGTGTAAAGAAATCTTTTAAGAGTTGACAGTAATCCTTTTCATTTCCTTTATTTGCAATTACAATATCCACCTGGAGAAAGAAATAAGCAAGGCTACCAATTTGCTATCGCCGACAGAATGAATCTTCTTGTCTTTCATTTTGTCTGCGACCGTTGAGCGCTTAGCAGCACATTAAGAAAACTGAAACTGTTGAACCCGAACTAGTTACATCTGAATACTCTTCAGTCCAACTTGAACCTTAGCTAGCAAAGCTGATTCCTCGTCAGTCCAACTTGAATAATCGCAAGTAATTCGTTGAAAGTTTCTGAAAAAAAGACCTTTAATACAATTTTAATTGGTGTCAATAAACTAAATCAACCCAGGATTTAGAACATACCGAAATAGTGCTAAATTAAAAAATGAAGACCGGTTCAATGAGCTTTAAGAACAAACCAATGAAACAACATAAATCCACTGCATTAAAAAAGTAATGTATTAGAATAAATTTCCTTTATTCGCTTAAAGCCGTCTTCATACAGAGCCTTCTGCAGAGAAAAGAGAAAAAGTAGGTTCAATCTTTTGTTTTCACTTAACCGCTATATAGATGATATTCTCTCACTGAATAATTCTAAATTTGGTGACTATGTTGACCGCATCTTTCACACTAAACATGAATGAATTATACTACAAAAACAGACAGGTCTGCTTCATACTTAGATTTACAGCTAGAAAATGATAGTGAGAACGGGTTATAAGTAAAACTTTACGATAAGAGAGATGATTTTTGATTATCCCTACATTTATCTGTTCATTTGTAGCAAAATAGTCGCACCTGAATACGAAATGTATATTTCTCAAATGATACGCTTCTCTAGAACTGTGCTTCCTATCAGGATTTAATTGATAGATAGTTCTGCTGACGGGAAAACTACTGAACCAAGATTTTCCGAATTTCCGATTTCTCGGCTGCAATCATGATTTGGTTGACCGGTACGAAATATCCATTTCACAATCACAATGGATATCACCCCACTGTTGCGAGTTCAAATTCGTTCTTAAACAGGTAGAGACTAACATTGATTGTCGTCACTTAACACAAGTTTTGAATAATAAGTAACACGACGTGTGAAACTAGGGGAGCAGGAGTTGCTTACCTTTTCCGGATCATCTGAATTCACCCTATATTTTCATGTTACTCCAGCGTAGTGTGCATGTATTAATGTGTCTTATGAAATTGATACATCAGTGTTTTTTTTATAATCAAAATGGAAACCCAAGATATAAATATTTGTTTTTAGGTATAGAGATGTCTTAATTTGTTGTGCTAATAAATACAGTGAAGGTCATATTCTCAAAATTCTGGACTTTTTGATTGAAAATATTTTTGTAGAATATGGTGGGCGAGTTTTTCAACAGACCGTTGGCATTCCAATGGACACAAATTGTGCGCCCCTGCTACCCGACTTGTTTTTGTAGTCGTATGAAGCAGAATTCATTCAGGGACTCCTGAAATAACAAAAAGAAATTGGCCAGATCGTTTAATTTTACTTTTCGCAATATCGACGATGCTTTGTCATTGAATAATCCTACGTTCAGTAAACATCTTGACCAAATATATTCCAGACCACAGACTCAACATAATCTGCTTCATTACAAGTATTTTTCCCCGAAATTGACCAAGAGGGAAAATTTGTTTCTAAGATTTATGAAAAACGGGATAACGTCAACTTTCCTATTGTAAACTTCCAATATTTATGTGGCAACATTCCTGCTCTCCCTGCCTAACGGGATTCATGTTTCGCAGTTTATTCGATACCCTCGTGCCTGATTTAAGTATCAAGATTTTCTGAAGAGAGCATTGCTGATGTCGCTACAACAAGGATCATCCAATCGAGGTTAACAACGTCTTCCGAAAATTCTATGGTCGCCATCACGAATTAGTTTATCCACATGGTATCAGTGTTTGTCACCTAGTTATGGATCTGTTACCGATAATACAACAATAAGTTGACCTCTTCTCGAATTGACGTTAACCCGGATTAGAGTTTAAGGATTCCACGACGGGTGTTGCGCGCAAGATAGAGGATGCTTACCGTTCTAGAGAACCTGATCCCACTTCTGTTTTGTAAAGGAGATCTTGGATTCCAAGCCTTTGTTCCTTTTGTTTTCGTTTTATTTTTTAGTTTGTTTCAACTTTGTCCTGTCTCTTTGGACTATGCACTTTTGATTTCTCACATGTGTTTCTCCACTGGATTCATTATATTTTATTGATCGAGGTCTTTTCTATCTTTTTACTCAAATACTTTGTGTTTTTGTCGTTTTGGTCTGGTCCTCGTTGTTCTCCGGAGTTTGTCAGTACTTTTACATTTTCCTTTTTCCTCGAATATCCCCTTGGTATTTCTTGACACATTATATTTCTGTCCACCTCTTTGGTATCTTCGAATTCCTTGAAACACGAGATACATTTTTTCAAATATGCTTACAATGGTTTAATTTGGTCCTGTAGTAAAATCCTGTGCAAATCAACCAAAATTTAACCTGAAACTAACTTTAATATGTTGAACAACTGGGCGCTGAATGCGATATTTTCAAAGCTGAACACCGGTTGTTTCATAAATGATTTACTCGGCTATCTCAGTTTAAAATAGGAGAGCCGACTATGATTTTAAAAGAGAATGACCGAAGATCATTCCACCACAATTTGGCCTACATATTTCAGCTTTAGCTGATGTTTAGAATGTTTTAGCCGGTCTTTACATATATAAACGGCGGTAGTAGACAGCTGCAAAAGCTGAAAATAAAAAATAGAAAACCTTATCTGATACGTGAACACGTTAAAAAGTGTAAGACAATCGAGTTAAAATGATGCATAATTAGACAAAAAATTGTAACTTTAAATGAAAATAATTAATTTTGCGATACATTTTCTTTTATCACATTAAAAGAAGGTAATACAAGCAAGTTAATTTGAATTCGAAAGCAAGACATAAAAATATAAGAAAAGACAAATCTTTCTGTTGGAAGTGATGCGATGATAAAAGTAATACTAGGATTATAGCTGTGGCAGCCTGAAATTAAGAGCACTGTGTTCTGTCTCTGAAAAATGAACAGAATTAAATAAAATTGAACATATATAGTTTTCTTTTTGAAATATATTACGGCAATATTAATTACATTTGCACAATTTTAAGACTTTGGCCATCTTCACATATGTCTGTATTTTTTTTCACACACCGCTAAAAAGATATACATTTCAAAAGTACGAGCACTGTAAGAATTCTGTTAGCTTCTAAGAATCCCCGACAAAATAATTTTATTATGATTGACATTTATCTATGTTGTGATTCTTCAAGCTTAAAATCCGATATCCTTTTGTGCAGAAACGTCAAGTTTCAAATAAAAAGGTGCCCACGTTCTGATGCCGTTGTAGTTGTCGCACCAGATCTTTTAATAAGAATTCTTTGATATTTGTGGCAATGTTGTAACCATGGGCAATGCACTGATCAGAGAAATTGCAGGCAGCATAAACGTGGTAACGTAAAAGACGTCCGTTCGTGTATTTCAAGCCTTTGTTCCTTTTGTTTTCGTTTTATCTTTTAGTTTGTTTTAAATTTGTCTTGCTTCTTTGGACTATGCGTTTCTGATCTCTCACATTGGTATTCTACACTGGACTCAAAAGATGTCTTTTCCTGTTTTCATAATTTTCTAATATCTGTGACATTTTTTAATATCTGTGATTTTGAACTTACTGAGAGGTGCGAGATTAAGGCCTCGCTGTGACTTTGAGACGAAGAATATTTCCACTGTATCCCCCCTTTTTTCTATTGTCAATCTACATGAAGGTTTTACTCAAAACAGATGATACTTATTCTAAATTGTGTAAGAAACAGTTCCTTTACTTTGTTCGTTACAGTT
>JARWCS010373348.1:0-10175 GCA_034783895.1 Geukensia demissa
AAAACAAACTATGAAAAAATAAATAGAATTTCGTAATATTTTCAAAAAAGACTCTTTACACTTTATAAAATTAGAATCTAAAAAGAAAAGTGTGGGTTAATGGGCAAAATTTTTTAATGCACTTAAATGGATGAAACCATAGGATTCTGAAAATCTTACAAAAAATCAAAAAGATGAGCAGCGAACATCCTTAAGGTCAGCTTTGAGGCTATTCAAGTGTAACAATTATTATCCTTACAGCTTACAATAAAAGAGTTCCAGTTTAACTAAAAAACAATGACATCTACTTTACTACAGGTTCCTGGCTTTGGAAGCCACTTAAGTGGGGTTAAAAATATTTGTGAGCACTCAATCCTCTCCCTAACCTGGGACAGTGAGTGGACGAAAGAACATATAAACAAATTTTGCATTGTATTTAACTCTTGAAGTGGATCCACATTACAAAGACAATTACAAATAAAACACTTTTTGAATTTTAATTTATTGCAAAAATTGTCAATTTCCTCACAAGGACATACAAATGGTGATGTTTACAATATAATGAATAAAAATCCTATTACTGGTAAAAAATTAAAATCTAATTTTCTATTTCAATTTGTTGTTTGTTGTTGTTTATCCATTTCAGACAAGAGGCCTAGTTCAGTAAAACATGCATGATTTATGAGAAGCACCTCAGATTGTATTTGTAAAATTTAATGTTTATTTCATGTTGTATATTGAAGGATGTAAAATTAGCCCATGAGTTTGAAGATTTAGTGAAGAAAGATAGTAACTTTGAGATTGTTGGAGAAGTTATACTTGGTCTCGTCTGTTTCAGGTTAAAGGTAAAAATATTAGCTGTTGTTTAACCATAGATGATAATACTTGATCAAATGAACAGATTTGAACAAAACTTTGATGTATTATACCTCTTTAGAAGAGAAAGACCCATATTGATGATGGACAAAACATTTGATTTCTGGATGAGATAGGGCATCACTTGGCTTCCCTCATCTGTTGTCTATCCGTCTATTTGTTGTCCATCAGTGGTCTGACAACAATTACAAAAAAATTTCTCCTCTGAAACCGCTCTGCCAATTTGGACCAACCTTTGTTGGAATAGTTTTTGGATGGTCCTATACCAAATTGTATCTGGCATCCCTGTGGGGCTTCCAAAGTGGACACCCTTACTAAAACTAGAAAATGGTGGGTGGTATATTTAAAAAATCTTGTCTGAATCTACTGAGCAAATTGCAACCAAACTTTTGTGGAATAGTCCTTACATGGTCTTCTACCAAAATCGTGTATAGCATTTGTGTTCACCACCCAAGATGGCTGCCACAACTGAACTTAGTTTAACTTAAGAACCTATGGGAAATTCACTTGAAAACTTCTTATCTGAAATTACTGAGCCAACTGCAACCAAATTCTGGTCATTCCTTACTTAGTCTTCTACCATAATTATGTCTGCCATCCCATCTGACAAACCAAGATGGCCGCCACAGCTGAACTTTGTTTAACAATAGGACCTTATGGAAAATTTGACTTGAAAATCTTCTTTTCGGAAACTACTGAGCCAATTGCAACTTAATTTTGGTGGAATGGTCCTTATATTGTCTACTATTAAAATTCTGTCCACAATCCCAGCCAACCAACCAAGATGGCCACCAAAGCTGAACTTTGTTTAATTTTTAGGCCCAGCCTTTAGGCGACTGGAGCATTAAGTTTTACCCTTGTCTGTATGTTCATCAATTTTACAGATTTCTCAGTTTTTGTACCCAGGGTCAATTTCCCATGGGGTTCAAAATACCTTTTTTTTAACACTGCTTTGTTGCATTGATTTGATATTTAGTCTGTAACATTATGAGTGTGAGTTGAACAGTTTCTCACCTTTAAAGGACTGTCATATGTCAACTTCCTGTTTGCCATGATCCATCCTGTGAAATTTTCATTAAAGATTTCTTTGCTTTTGTATGTTGGATTGATTTGATATTTGGTCTGAAGCATCAACAGTGTGAATTGTACTGTGCTTTCCTGTTGTGTCCGCCATGTCCATTTCCTGTTAGCCTAGACATTGATTAAATCTTCATTATCATGTGGGGACATCCATGTCCCATGGACATGTTTTCTATCTGTTCAAATATTGCGACTAGGTCAACCACTAGTGTTCCTGCCAAAAAATGATGACCAACTACCTTCAGTGTAAAATCTCTGTAGAGAAACTCAAGGACAGATAGAAGTGTGAAAAACACTATGGTAAAATGTTAAACATGATCGTGTTTTTTGTGGAATTATTCATTCCTTTGATTCAAAATAAATGAAAACTTAGAAATAAACAAATAATAAGATAACGGACAAAATTCAAACTCCACGAGAGCTTAACATAGAGTATAGGAACTTCTAAATGAAATGACTGTCTATCATCACTGAGACAGTTTTGATGTTTTTCAGGGTAATAATGATCGTAATGAAGTCTTGCTGAAGTCAATCAATGATGATGGTAGAATACACTTAGTACCGTCCAAGTTCAGAGATGTATACTTTCTACGATTTGCTGTCTGTGCAAACAGGACTAACTCAGATGATGTAAAGTTTGCTTGGACTGTCATACAGGAATTGTCTAGGAAACTTCTCTCGGACACCAGTAATGGCAACATACCAGATAAAAATTGATACATTGCCAACATTTAGGTTGTGATAGTTATTTTATCATGTTATGACTTATAGTTTATTGAAATAATGTGTTCAAGATCAAAATTTTTTCCAGAATTTTAATTATTTCTGTTAAGAATTTTAAGGGGTAAACAAGTATAAACTAAAACTGAAAATTTGAAAAGTTTATCAATTTTCACTTTCAGATTTGTATTTTATGATACATGTTTAATTCTTCATATAACATTCTAATTATACCAAATAGAAAGGTTAATAAATCCACCCCAACATGCTCATAATCTTTTTTTTCTGGTTTTAAAAAGCTTGAATCTATTACATTTAGGGCAAATTGTAAAATTGCAGTAGGTGAAATGTAAATAAATTCTGTCTTCTAATATACTTTTTTTAAACCCCAAATATGTGCAAGTATTTAGGGCCATAGATCTTTTTAAGGGCTTATCAACTGAAGTCATGCAACTGACAATAAATATTATGTGTTGAGATACCTTCATTAGGATAAAGATTGTTTACAAAATTATATGCAATTTGCTGAAAAGAATTCTTATTAAAAATAAACAACATTGAATTTTATGGAAAGGAAAAAATATAAGTGATATTTACCAATAAGTTGTGACATTTTGTACATCTATTACATATTTTTTTAATTGTTTTTCTTATTGTTTACAAATCATAAAGTCCTATTTATTCTTTATTTAGTTGTTACATATTCAGGATTTAGTTTTAGATAAGGCCAAAAATAAAACATTGTTTCCCAATTCCCGACCGACTCTGCAAAAATGTTGCAACTCAAATAATTTTATTGCCAAACCTAAATCAAAAATTATTTTTTTCCATTTTCCATTTTTTGCAGTATGAAACTAAGAAGCTGAAATAAATGATTTTAGTAGAGAAAATATAAAATTTTTTCCCTACCTACCTACCTACCCATGCCTGGCTTGGGGAAACAAACAATGTATTTATTTTGGTCTAAGAGTATGTTTGTGTAATTGTTTGTTTATTGTTATAGATATTACACAATTATTCATGTACGTGTTTAACATCAGGATGTGTCATTTCTTCCTGTTTTAAATGACAGAATTCATTCACTTCATCAAAAAAATTATGCTGAATCAGTTCTAAAGGACCTACCATTTATCATGAATGAGTCATCTGTGTTTGGCTTATAATTTATTTAAGGCCATGACAAATTAATACTTTACATAAATTTTCCATATTTATTCAACATTGGTAATTTTGTATTTTGGAATCACCACATGTATTTTGGAAATTATTATTTTTTTTATTGGAACTACCGTCATCTGATTGAAAAAAGTAGAAATAAAAAAAAGTCAGTCATTATGTTGCACACAATTTGCCATGTTTGTAAGACACAGCATTTCTTTGAATTAAATGACATTTTCCTGGTAAAAGCCCACCTTTATTGAACTAAAAGGAAGCTAAAAACTATCATCCTTATAAGTTTGTCAGAAAAAAAATTAATTTAACAAAAATACAAAATGATTGTTAAAATTTCAGACACTTCCAAAAAAGTGTGATTTGAAAAAATAAAACAAAAGTATTAAATTTGCTTGCCTGCTACTAGATTTTCAAAAAATTGTCAGATGAACTAGGAATTAATTTGATTTTGCCATATCTGATTTTTACTCACCAGTGGAGATAGAATATTATAACCAGCCATAATACTGAGAAAAAAAATTCAGTGTTTTCATATGAAAGGAAAAAGACTTAGTGTGTTTGATATTTTTTTTCTCCACCAAATAAATAAATAACCCCATTTTATGTTGAAATATTCAAGGAAGTGGAAAACAGAAGTGAAAACGCTAATATTACCAATTGTTTTAAGATTGAAATTTTTTGGAATTGTTTCTTGCATAAATTGAAAATTATTTTTTGATATCTTCAAAATACAGTTTAATAACATGGTATCATAAAACATATCCCAAAATAATGTGTATAGAGTTAATAAATCTGGTTCAATAAAACCCAATTAAAATACTGATAAGGAAAATCTTCTCTGTATGCCCCTTGAACAATTTATATGGTCTTTTGAGGATACTGCAATCATTCCAATTCAAATATGTGTGGAGGAAATCAGCACCAATTTCATATTCTACTAGGACCAAAATAACTTTAAGTTGTATATATTGCTACTTAAAAACATGTTATTGCTACTTAAATATGTATATATTGCCACCTTCTTTTAACCAGTGATATTCTAGTCTGAGCCATTCCATACGGAGTTTGAATAATGTATAACTGGATTCATTGCATCTTACATTATAATTCATTTTCATTTTGAATTTGTATGGATGGGTGGCGGGTCTCTTGTATTCAGCTTTTGTTTTAACTGCATTTATTTATATTTTTGGAAACGCTCTTGGAACTATCTAGTAAAACAGTCAAATTGAAAATATTGGGTACCCAACTTTTGAAGGCCATAACTTTGATATTAGCATAGATAGAGTAATGAATGAAGTATCATTTATATGAGAATTAAAGGTTGTAAGATCTTGACTGATTAAAAAAGATATTCCAAATAAGTAACCTTAACTTATTTCCATATTTGGAAGCAAATCAATTTTATGAATACTTTTCATAAAATGAAAATAGCATCTCTACCTTTCTAAATATGTGCAAAATTTTAATGCCATCTTAAAGAGTATAAAAATGCTACAAAACCGTTTATCAGATTTTTGGTATAGGTTTTGGTTTAAAAGCATTGATTTCAAATTTTCACTTTATAATATGTATTTTTGCGAAAAATAAATAAAAAATTAGAAATTAATCCATATATGAAAAATCTTAGACAACTATTTGCAGATGTCAAATCACGCTTTATGATTACTTTTTTTTTCACCTTTCTATTAAAAGGTGGAGGCGATATTTTCATTTAAAGAAAAAAAAAAATCAATTTTCTTCCAAATATGGAAATAAGTTGAGATTACTTATATGGAATATGTTATTTAATAAGTTAGTCAAGATTCATTTTACTCTATCTTCACTGATATCAAAGTTCTGGCATTTTAAAGTTGGGTACCCATTGTTTTTTGAGATTTGACTGTTTGTGCATCCTTAAGTAAAGTAAATTGTTGAAGTAATTTTAAATTACATTGTTTTGATAATGCAAATTACATTGTTTTGGTAATGCAAATTACATTGTTTTAGTATTGGAAATTACATTGTTTATGTAATGTAAATTACATTGTTTAAGTAATGTAAATTACATTGTTTTAGTAATGTCAATTACATTAAAGTATGATCATGAAAAGATTAAATCATGTATTTTAATTGCAAATTGTAAAACTAAGTTGATAATGTGCAATTCATTAATACACTTCTTTTATTTGCATTTTGAAATAACATACATGTAACTAAATTTATAATAAAATTTAATTATTTTGATTTTCATCCTAGCACAATTTTTGCAACAAAAAAAATAATCCCATTAAGTTGTTAAGTTGATTTTAAGATCAAAATACTTTATGACTTTTATGTAAGTGTTTTAAAATAAGTATGTCATGTAGGGCTATAGCATGTTGAACATTGTCAATATAAAAAACCTTACCTGACCATTGCCAATTTTTTTTTCAGTATTTTATTAATATTCTAGGGAGTTGGGAATTTCAAATTTGGTTAATTTCTAGATCTGATTACCTGGATTTTTTGTCTGAGCTAATCAAGAGAAATTTACTCATTAATTTTATCGATATTATCTGAGCTAAGACTTTTTTGTCAATATTATTTTACAAAATTATTAAATTGTTACTGACTGTGATTTGTAAGATTTAGCAGCATTTTTTGAAAATTATAATTTTGAATTATTAATTTTTTGTGTCAATTGATATTTGTTTGTTTACTCTATGATTTGTTATTTTTATAGCAGCATAATGGAAGATGTAAATTTATACCGGGATAATTTTATTTTTTCTAAGTGATTTACATTTATTTTTGTGATTAATGTACATTATGTTGATTTGTTTAAAATTGTAAATAAATTAAAATGTCATTCATGGAATTGTTTGTCTTGCTTATATTAATTTTAGATAATATGGGACAAACAAAGACATTATTATCATAATCATGCCAGATGCTGAATTCATATTCCAAATACTTATAGATTAACAAAGAAAATTGGAATTGTGTGTGAATTCAATAGTTGTCTTGCCTGGCTTTTGGAAAAAAAAAAAACTAAAAAAATGCATTATGAAAGTTTTATATCTATAAACGTAACTTAAGTCAAAACCTAGTACTTCTAGAGATTGGTACATCATGTTATCTCTTTTTGTATTTTTCTGTGTATCAACAAGTGTTAAATCTAATACAATTGGTTCTTAAGGTTTTGTTTATATGTTCAGAGATGTTAAGTCTCCCGTTTTGTCCGGGAGACTCCCGGATTCGGGGTCCTGCTCACGGCTACCGATTTACTCTAAAAATCTCCTGGTTGCCGCAAGATGTTTATGGCAAAATTCTACTAGAGTTGTTCCCCTTCGCGGGGTAATCAGTCTGAAGATATGCATGGTGTTGGATTGATTTTGGGGGTTCCAAGTTTCAAGTTTTCAAGTTTTTATTTCTCAAACAAGTAAACATATATACAAGTACAACATTGGCATTTCCAATTACATTTGTAAATGGAAGATGATCAAATTTATATAAATGTACAGATATGTTAAGTGTATTAACTACAATCATTTGACTATAGAAAGTATAATTTTACAGAATTTTGTAACTTTAAACAAAGTATTGTCAATGTTAAATAGATCATGGAATTTAACAACAATTGGGTTAGTCATAAATTCTTTTGGTAGTAACATTATTCTTTCTTTTTAAAATAAGATCATTCAAATAAATAACGGAATTCATCACCTAATGAGTTGCTGTCAGAAATATCACAAATTCTGTCATCTCTACTCCCCAAAACCTGCATTTTTTAACTGGCAATTTGTTATTAACACATCTGAAGTTACATAAAGGTAGATTAATTAAATATTTTTCAAAACAATTCTTTCTTTTAAAAATTCTATAATTCAGACATTTAGGTGATTCATACTTAGTAGTACACCATTTTTGTTTTAATTGATCACATAACATATGCCTTACAATCTTAGCTAGGTTTGTTGATTTTAACACATTTTGATTTTGATTTAACCAATATTCAGAAAAATCACATTCATTTAAAATATTTTCAACACTTTGTATCCATTCTGAGTGCTATATATTTCTAATATGCATTGTATATAACAAATTGTATAAAATAGATGAAATCTTATCTGGTTTATTGCATATTATACGTTTCCAAAGAACAATCATTCTACTTTTAATAAAAACGTCTGAAGGATATCAACCTAATTCTCCATATAAATTCAAGATGGAGTTGACTTCGATCTCAACTATAAAATTGAAGGAACAAAGATTCAATAGCATTTTGTACTATAACCCACACTTCGCATCCATAAAACAAAATAGGTGCAACCATTGAGTCGAACATTTGTTATTGTAAATCAATAGGTAATCCAAGACTTCTACTCTTTCTTAACGAAGTACACGTGGCTTTTCTACCTTGTTCTAATAGTTTATTCTGGTTATGTTTTAAAGGAACTATTATACATGAATATTACACCTAAAAATCAAAGCTTTCAACAACATTGAAACCTCACCATTCAGTGTAAATACAGGATTATTATGGGCTTTACGTTTTCTAAATACAACAACTTTGGTTTTTGAAGTATTGATTTCAAGCATATATGTTTTACAATATAAATACATTGAATTAAGTGCAACTTGTTATTCAGCCTTAGATTCAGCAAGTACAACAGTGTCGTCAGCATATAGCAACAGATACAATCTTAAATATACAGAAATTTCTTCAGTGTCGAGAATGTTGTGGACAAAATTAAAAACATCTGACAAACCATCATATGCATTAGATATAAACTGAACTAAATCATTAAGAAACAAAGAGAAAAGAACAGGAGAAAGGTTTTCTCCCTGTCTAACACCAATATTACTTTGAAAATAATCTGACATTTGACTACCCTGTCGAACACAAGATTTAGCATTTTCATACATAGCGCATATAATATTGAACATTTTACCATCAATACAGTTTTGCAATAACTTATTCCATAAAGCAGTTCTGTTAATTGAATCAAAGATTTTACGATATTCAATAAAGGCACAATATAATGGCTTATTTCTATCTAAGTACAAATCTATTAAGCATTTAAGATTGAAAATATGATCATAAGTTCCATAATTCTGTCTAAAACCTGCCTGTTCTTCGCAGAGAACATTCATATTTTCTATATAAAAATTCAGTCTATTATTTAGTACAGCAGTAAAAAGTTTTCCGTAACAACTGAATATAGTAATTCCCTGTAATTATCAGGGTTAGCGACATCACCTTTGTTTTTATAAATTGGATAAATAACGCCAACTGAACATAATTCTGGTACAATACCAGCTTCAAAAATAATATTAAACAGTTTCACAAAAATAGGAAGCATTTTCTGGCTTGAATGTTTTAAAAATCACATCTGTACCACAAGACTTGTTATTTTTCACACTCTTAATAGAATTTACAATTTCTTGTTCAGTGATAGTAGTATTAACAATATTGTTCAAATTAGTAACAGTATTTCTATCAAAATCTTCAAAATCATCATCACCATCCTGTTGGACATTGCTTAACTTCTTCTCATAAAAACATTCAATTAATACTTTTTCTATTACATTCTTTTTTTCATTACAATTTCCTGACCTATTTAACAATAACCAATAAGACTTTGGATCATTCTGATTAATATTTCGAAGTTTGTTGACAAAATGTCTTCTAAACTTATTATACTGACAATTAACTTCCTTTTTATAAGCTTTAATACATTTTACAAAGTTATTCATACTATTAGCAGTTTTAACACGCCAGTTATAACATTTGGCTTTGTAATAATCATCCCGTTTACTTTTACAATCAGCTATAAACCATGGCTTATTAACCTTACAATATGCTTTTTTCTACATTTTTTCTCTGATAAATTGATTTCTTTTAACATATTACATTCAGAAGCAGCATTAATAATAATATATATTATTACATTCAGTAACCAGATCATTAATTATATCTTTATTGATAGATGTAACATCAAGTGTATTATGTTGTTCATACAAGTCCAATGTACTGAGGGTGCGCTACGGAAAAACGGTTGAGATGGACATCTGTTATAGTTGATTTGGGCTTTTACAATGAATTGGGAAAATCAGACGATAAAACATCCAGAAAGAAGAATTTTCCCTCATAACGAAAGAAATATATTTAATTTGAAATTCCAATGATACAGAATTAATTTGAAAATGCAGGCAATGATATATTCTAAAATCTGCAACCTTATTTCAATAGAAAGAAAAAGAAAATGATACATTTTCCATTCGAGGAGAAATTCCATGATAACAAAGAAAATATCATTATTTGATATATTTTGGTCTACAAGTAATGTTCCATAAATGCGCCGCTTCATACTGATCACAAT
>JARWCS010373358.1:0-10175 GCA_034783895.1 Geukensia demissa
TCGCTCTTCAGGAAGGAGGTCTATTAAGCATAGTTGATAAGTTCAGGAAATATGTCATGGCCGATAAAATTTGTTAGCGGGTCAAAATCAAAATTAACGTTGGTTCAATAGCATCTCATTTGATTTTTGATTGAAAATATAGGACTGGCAGAAATGTGGGTCTGGCAAAACTTGGTCCCTGAAGGCCCCAATGTCAGACAGGAAAAAAAAACTGTTTGCATCTCTGTCTAAGATAGATTGTCAGTGTAGAAACTTCAAAGGAAAGCTCATTGTGACGTCATAATTTACGACAGAAATTACACTAACAGCATTTTGTGAAATTGACAGCAGAAATTTTGCTAAACTTCTGTCCTCGTAAAATGCATTGCGCATTCTCAGCGTCCTCATTTAAGACGTCTTGGCCAATGAAATTTAACCAGAACAATTATGTTCCCAGAATTCTATTGCATTTGAATGTTCCATTGGACGAAAAACATGGATAATACTAGATTCTGAATGGCTGATTCATGAAAAAATATTCTCTTTCGAAAGCACTTGACCAGATGGATAAATAGTGATATGGAGTATCTATGTAAGGTCCTAATAAAAAATTTCCTCATTTTTTGTTTCTGATTGGCTGAAGCGTGTATATTTTCCCCTACTTGTTCAAATGAAACAATACATGACAAAAAGCATCTATGCATGGTCATTTATTAAGTAACAATCCTGGCCACTATTTTAAAGAAAAAATATGGACTGCATGCCAGAAAGACATGATCTACATTGACATACATTTATAGCATATATTAAAAAGTCAAATTTTAACTCTGTACAGTGCATTTCAGTCAAATTTTATGAATTTCTAGCTACATTTATGGCATGTATGGACCAAATGAAATATGCAGTTCGTGATTTAATGAATGCTGACAAGCCAAATACAAAGATAACAATGAGCAAATTTTACAAATTACAATGTTGGAAAGATGTATACATGTACTTGGCAATTAAATGTTTGTTTCTTATTGGCTCAATGTCAAGTGAATGATACAAGTTCAGCTTCTGAACATCTGGTATAAATTAGTTGTGCATGTAACCTTTATATTGACTGCTTGTTTTCATGAATGTTTCAGACCCTAAGATCCGTATTTTTGACCTGGGAAGGAAAAAGGCCAACGTTGACGAGTTCCCACTATGTGTCCATTTAGTGTCTGATGAGTATGAGCAGCTGTCCTCAGAAGCACTGGAAGCAGGCAGAATTTGCGCCAACAAATACTTGGTGAAACATTGTGGTAAAGACGCTTTCCACTTAAGAATGCGAGTGCACCCCTTCCATGTACTCCGAATCAACAAGATGTTGTCGTGTGCAGGTGCTGATAGGTAACAAAGTTGATTACAGCAAGAATATAGTGGGGTTGGGATAATGCAGGATTTTCATTGAGCAATTTGCTATGCAAAAGATGAAAGTTCGAAATTTTACATTGTTAACCTTAAACTATACGTACAACTGAATCTTTGCCACAAGATGAGAAAAATGAGAAATGTTTTGTTACTAGATATTATAGAAAATGAGGTTTTAAAACCTACAAAATATGATTTATAAAATGTTAATAAGATTTGTCTTTAACTTATTTAAATTACAAGGTTTGTTTTTGAAATATAATTGATAACTTGAAATTTGTAACAGGAACACAGTTCCAGCTCCAAATTTGTTTGTTTGGTAACAGATTTGGCGTTTCCCGAACTGTGAAATAAAGACTCTGTTCGCTATATCACCTGTCTAATGTGGACTGGTGACACGTAAAGCAGAGAAACATACATGCACTTTTCACCAAACATAGAATGATATGGTTTAAAAATTTTTCAATGTTTAATTTTCTTCAAGTTTATTTTTTGAAAAGTTTTAATTGAAAAACATTGTAAATACTCAACTATATGTAGGCTAGTTTTTATCAATACTATTTGCAAATTGATAACGAGGAATTAGATATCTATTTTATACAGATGTACATGAGAAAATGATGTTTGCATAGAAATGCTAGGTTCTGCTGAAATTTAGTATTTGCAAAGAACTGATCCAACTGACAAAAGACAGTATTCTTCAATACAGTGAAACCTGTCTAAACCGAACACTGAGAAATCCAAAAACCTACCTAAACCAGACTGAATCTTAAGTCCCTTTATACAAGTTTTCATTTGTTTTTTAACCTGCCTAAATCGAACTTTTCCAAACAGTCCAAAAGGGGTTCGGTGTAGACAGGTTTCACTGTATATGGAGTTGAAAAGGGCTTGTTTTACTAATTAAATCAGATATAGAAGAAATTGAAGATCAAGCTTCTGTTGACGGATACATGTACTAACACCAGAGAGTATGTCAAGCCATCCATTTTGTAGTTTAGACATGGAGAATTAATGACTCTAGTCATTGTGATTCACATGCAATAGAAGATGAGATGCATTTTCTTTTCTCATGTAAACTTTACAACACCACTTCGAAAAATTTATGTACGACTGGTTTGCTACCAACAATAATCTTACTCTTCTTAATTTACATCAACTTTTTATTTGGATATTGTCAAATGAGGGCAAAAATATTTTAAGTCAATTTATTGATTATAAATCTACACTGTATGATATTTCTAAGAGCTGTATCATTCAATTTGGGTTATCTCCCATTGTACTCTCGTCAGCTACACTAGTCATGATATTGTCTTTGTGTTCTGTGTTGTTAATACAATCCGTATCAGTCAGTTTGATAGGCATGTGCAAATTGAGTGTGAATATGATTGTTTTTTTTTTCTTTTCTTTTTTGTTTACTTTATGATTATATGCCCACTAGGGCATTTGATTAGGCTTTAAGAAAAATTTGAATTTGTACATATTCTTTTATTACAGATTGCAAACAGGGATGCGTGGTGCCTTCGGTAAACCACAAGGAACTGTAGCAAGAGTACACATTGGTCAGCCAATCATGTCCGTCAGAGCTCGTGACCAACACAAGGCTCCAGTGATAGAGGCACTCAGACGTGCCAAATTCAAGTACCCAGGTCGCCAGAAGGTAAATTTGATGCACTACAGGAGTGAATTCATCGGGCAAACTCGCCCCTATTAGAGAAGTAACAAAATGTCTCATCTTCTTGTGGTTATGAAAATTGTTTGCCCAGTGTTATTCGTGGTGTCCCCTTTACTAATAAAGTAAAGGAATGTGCTTGTCTATGTTGTCTGTCATCTTGGCCAGCAGAAATGCCAATTCTGTGAAAATACATTAAATTGGGGATTTTCATTTCCATTTGTTCAGTTAAAATGATAATGTTCAGTTCTTCTAAAATTCTGGACAGTGATCAATCCGCAGAACTAAGTTATTGGTACAAAAAAGTGTTCGGATCGTTTCCAGCTAGAAAATATTTTTGATTACCTAAATGAAGTAACATTTTGTTTAATACTGAAACAGTTCCAGCTCCAAGTTTATCTTGTTCATGATAAGTTTGGCGTTGCTATATCACGGGTCTTCGAAGGCTTGTGACACGTAAAGCTGAGATACATAAAATGTCATTTTTTTTATGCACAGAGAACATAGACTGTACCAATCAATAACCTTTTAAACTCCAACTAGTAAATAAAACTCTCAGTTTCAGCAAATTGTTTTATATTATAAAATTTTCGTATAAGACATAGGATAAAATTGGAAACCACGTTTCAAACTACCTCATTCAATTTTTTGTATGTTGAGGCTTCGCCAACAAACTTGATCCTGATGTTAACATTAATTAAACTGGAAGGCTTTGCTTTCAAGTCGCTCTGAGTTAAAATCTGAAGAGCAATTCCAACAAAATTGCAACTTCCAAAACTCACTGTATCAGTGAAAAAAGAAAAAAAAATCGTTAAACACTGGTTGAAAAGGGAGACTTGAGCCAAAATTGAAAGTTGGTGGATACCCTGACTTAAAAAAAAACTTGTGAAAACATCAATTTTCAATAACTTGGAAGTTTTTTAGGGGGGGGGGGGTAGTTAATGGTCCAGTTACCAGGCTAAATGACTTAAAACAGTAACTGTTGTATTGATTTAGAATTCTGTTTCTTTTGGTATGTTCAAAACATTCTATTAGCTTTAAATTCAAACATTTTTTTAAAGTTGAAAACTTGCCATCTGACATTTCCGCAACTCTTAGCAAAATAGTTTATCAGAATCTAAGATGATGTTTATTATTTGTGTGCTTATACCAATTTCTTCCTTGTTTTGCAAATGCTATTGTGTAATGGAACTTATTCTGAAATAAGTGGTTGTTTCTTAATTCTTTCATGTTTCACTCGTGATAAGGTTTGTAAGTTACCTGCCCAAGGTCGATGGTCTGGTTTCCTCCACTAATGAAAATGATAGCTGCGATATGACTGAAATATTGTTAAAAGTGGCATCACAACCCAATCAGACAAACTTCATTCTATCATGTATGTTCATTGATGGCACTTTGAAACTTAGGAAGTCAATAGATGTGTTTTGTAGATACCTATAAGGGTGATTAAGACTTTATCACAATAAATGGGATTTCACCCTTGGTTGAAAGCCTTGTGAGAGAGCTCTTGATGGCTGCTTGGAGGGTCGGGATGGGGTCCTTTTGATATTTTCACTATATCCTTCCTATTCATTATAGCAACAACAAAAAAACAGTTCCAGCTCCAAGTTTATCTTGTTCATGATAAGTTTGGCGTTTCAAAGCTGTGAGAGAAAATGGCTCTGATCGCTATATCACTGGTCTTTAATTATAGGCCTGTGACACGTAAAGCTGAGCTATATGGTAAACATAGATGACTATGCTGTAATTGGCCAATCATATGAAAAACTGAGTTGAAAAATTATTTAAGTTTTTGAATAGGGCCAGTTTGGCTGTGTTTGTGTTGATTTTTATTTCAACAGTCAGGATAAAAACCTTTACATAGGGTTGTTAGAGAAAAACCCCTGGGAATTCTTGAAGATTTGTGCAGAAACTAAATACTTAGCCTTGAAAGTAATTTTCCAATTTAAATTAATAAATTTTTTATCAACCATAGTAAATTAATGAAACAAGGTTTTTTTGTGACTTAGTTGTTATAACAAGGCTTAGTTATTTCAGATGTGTAACTTATTCAGAACCTCATTAAATGCTAAGATTATTATTTCTCAAAATAAATTTAAAAACACTATGATTGAGGATTTTTTCCCTTTTTGTATTTTTTTTAGGTTTTTTTATATTGGGGAATAACAAAGTAAATTTCTTAAAGATAAAAATAATAAAAATAGAGCGAGTATTTTTTATTAAAATTTTGAATCCTTAATATGGGGAACAACGAATCCGAAGAACTGTTAATTAATATGGAGTGGCCTTATCACATATTTTTAAAATTTTTCTTTTATATTTAATAATACTGTTCAATGCACCTTTTCGGTTGTTTCTGCACACAAAATATTAAAATGTTATTTGAACTAATCAAGATGGGGCTAAAATTTTAAATCGGTAATAAAATGCAAACAAAGCGTGCTCAGGTCTTCATCTGACAATTTTAAGATTTGTACTGGATTGCATGATGAAATGAAATTGTAACAAATTATTGTACAGTCAAATCATATTTTTTTATTTTGAATAAAAATTGGAAATATTGTCAAGACTGGCATTAAATGCCTGAAAGCAAATTAAAGACATAAATGACATTATTTAATAGGTATAAACACAATATAAATCTAAACAGCAAAATTCAACACACCATCTCAAGACCTTACCAAAACACTAGGAAGTTGAACATTTTAAAAATGTCCTGGTCTGGAAGTTTATTTGTTAGCAAAGTTCTGTCGTAAGATTATTTGGTGTCACAACAAAAATTCCTAGAATAAAAAAAATAAAAAATGATTGGAGAATTCTTTGATTTTGATCAAGAAATTCAACTTGTTCCAAGCTGTTTCAGCATCTTGCACCTTAAGCAAAGACAGCAATTATTACTATAAAAATTTTTTTTGGGTTTAATCTAGTAAAGGGATGTCTTGGAGTTAATGTACACATCTTGGACTTTCTCCTTGTACAGTTTTTGCTCTCACATCGCACGTGACTTGGTTTGTCAGTTGTCTGTCCAAGCTTGGTGGTTTTTTCCAGGTACTCCAGCTTCACTAACCAGTAAAACGGGCTGCTGCAATATGACTGAAATATTTTTGAAAGTGACACTAAACCCCAAACAAACAAACAATTTTTGCTTCATATCTGCAGAGGTGCTGCATTGTTGGCTTCCCAAACTGTTATAAAAATGTTTGTGTCAGATAGCTACAACTCTAAACAATTAACAACAGGTTTTAAAACTTTGAATAGCAGGTCTTTACCAAATGTGTTCATCAAAGATTTCTGGCCCGAATTTCTTTGACATCTCGAGTGATACAGAAGGCAGTCTTGTTTTTTTAAAAACCAGCAAAATCATGTCGGATGGTTGTTTAGAATGTCTTATGAATTTGAGACACACAGTAGACCCTTGAAACATAAATTAATACTGCACATTCTGTCTGTTGGGAATTAATATTTACCGGATCAAATGAATTTTTACCGAATTTTATTTTGTCCGTTGGTCTGACATCGTTGGGAATCTGATAGCTCATTGAAACAGTTAAAGGGCATAGAAGATTAATCCCATGGACAGTAGTGTGGCAGGGTTAAGAATTAGTTTTTCTGTTTCAACTAAGTACTCCTAAATTAAAAGGGTACCTTTAGCACAAACACGTGAAACATCTTAGTTAAAATATAGTATTTAGATAATTTTGGTGAATAATTGTGCCTGTGTTACTCATAAACTTAAACAGTTCCAGCTCCAAGTTTATCTTTTTCATGATAAGTTTGGCGTTTCAAAGCTGTGAGAGAAAACTGCTCTGTTCGCTATATCACTGGTCTTTATATATAGTCCTGTGACACGTAAAGCTGAGCTACATATTTGTAACATTTGTTTACTGTAAGGACCAGTTAAATATTCACTGGCGTTGATTGGAGTTGTGAATCACAAGCAGACGGAGTGACGATATTCTGTTGCAGAAAGGGACTAAAAATGAATCCCCATCCTTCCCCTAAAACAAAATTGGGGAGAATTGTTGGTAGTTAGCTGTCATCCTTGGTAAACAGTGTTGTACCAGCTGCATTTAACTTTTAGTCTAGATTATAAAAATTGGAAATTGGAAAGAAATGTATGAAATGTCCCTAATTGTACAGTTTTTGCTCCATATCTGCAGATCTGTTGCAGTGGTGGCTTCCTAAACTGTTATATTATATGTCTGTGTGAGATTTTTCAGAACTTACCTTTAAATGTGGCAGTTCTGTCATCTGATTCAGGTACATTACTCATTGAAGGAAAACTTTTATTTTTATATTGCATTAGAGCAAATTTCCTTTTACCTGTTTCACTTACAATAGGATTTTAAATAGAAGATGTAGGGTATTTAATAGCTCTTTGGCCTTGAAAGTAGAAAGGTGAACATTGTCAATTTCATTGATCTACTTGGAAGACAGCCAAGTCACATGGAAATTTGCTCTAATTAGGTTTGTGTCATGAGTTGCATTGCAAGGTTGGAGGTTCTCTCTATGTACTCTTACTTCCATCACCTTGGAAACATAATGCCACAGACTTTTAAATTGCTGAAAGTGTCATTAAACCCCAGTTAAACAAAAAAATAACTCTGAAATACAATAAGTATCTTAGTTACCTGGTATTCCTTAATGATCTTCATTGTATCACTAAAAATTTGTCTTGACCAACTGAGTTTTTCTTTAAAAAAAATATCTTTAGTAGAAAGTCGATTGACATAAACTCAGTTCCAGCTCCAAGTTTTATCTTGTTCATGATAAGTTTGGTGTTTCAAAGCTGTGAGAGGAAACAGCTCGCTATATCACTGGTCTTTATTTGTAGTCCTGTGACACGTAAAGCTGAGCTACATACATTTGTGTACTGTAAGGACCAGTTAAATATTCATTGGCCTTGATTGGTGTTATGAATCGCAATCACTGAGTTAAATATTCTCTTGCAGAAAGGGACTTAAAAAAATCCCCCTCCCTCCTCCCCCCAAAATTTTTGGGAATCATTGATATTAAGCTGTCATCCTTGACCTTGGTAAACATGGCTGTGCCAGCTGATTTTAACTTTTACTTTTTAGTCTACATTACAGGGTTGGATATTTGAAAGAAATGTATGTAAAGTCTCTTCTTATACAGTTTTTGCTCCATATCTGCAGATCTGTTGCAGTGTTGGCTTCCCAAACTGTTATAATATACATCTGTGTAAGATGGTTTAGAACTTACCTTTAAATGTGGCAGTTCTGTCATCTGGTACAGGTACATTACTCATCGGAAGAAAAAAATTACATTATTTTTATATTGCATTTATTCAGGCTTGTATCATGGGTTGCATTGCAAGGTTGGACATTATCTCTATTTATTCTTGCCATCATAGTAACATATTCTTTTTTATTGCTGAAAGTGTCCTTAAACCCCAGTCAAACAAAAAAAAAAACTCTTAAAGACAAAAAGTATCTTAGTTACCTTGTATTCCTGAATGATCTTCATTGTATCACTAAAAATTTCCTTTTTTCAAAAATATTTGTCATAGAAAATTTGAATACCTTGTTGATTAACGAAAAACAGTTTGTCTGATACACACCGATTAAAAAAAACCCTAAAGATTGATCTTTCAATTAAATTTTTAACTAAAATAAAATTTGAAAAAATAAAATCCCGAATTTCACTGTTACACTGTCCATTATGGGAGACAACTCTTATAAATCCAGAGATACGAAAAGACAAATGCTCACTGAAGAAAAATGTTAAACCTAGACTAGGTAAAGGAATTTTGTGGCTTAAAGTTACTGCCTGCTTTCTTTAAGCAAATAAATGTGGGAGGTGGTCAGAAGCCAATATTTTTACCCCACCATGCAAAAAAATTTTATTGGTAATTTACTTAATTGTTTGGTCAATCTTTTGAATTGCCACCACTCATCAAATTTTTATGGGGATTAAAAATGTATTCATATGAGGTAATTCCTTTAAATTTGGCCATTTAATACAATTCTTTATTTCAATACCTGATTTATCTTTTTAGATCTACATTTCCAAGAAACATGGATTTACAAAGTGGGAAAGACCAGATTATGAACAGATGAGAGAGGATGGAAAACTTATTCCTGATGGTGTAGGTGCCCAGTACAAGCCTGACCATGGACCTTTGAAAGTCTGGATGGACAGACAATAAACATTTAAAAATAAACTGGGCTGAAGTAATTTTGTTTTTCAATCAGTTTAAACTCCAATGAAAAAAACCAATGAAAATCATTCTTGAGGTTTGAAAAAGGCAAAAATGGACGGACTGAAAAAAATAATAGGTTCTTGATGTCCATGGTGTTGTTTTTTTTCTGAATAGTGACTATTGGATCTTATGTGTGTGTCTGTGTAACATAAAATTGTTGCCCTTGAAATACTGTCCCCTATGATAAAGACCAAGAATGGAATAAAACACATTGATGGCCATGAAACATTTTTCTCGTGGTATTTCACAGGATATTTTTTTGGCTTACATTTGATCTTAGAAGACATTCTTTTGAAAAGGCTTAATGTTAGTCTAAAAAAAACCTTTTTCAGTACAAGTGAATATCTAAAAGGTCACTGAATGGTAAAAGCTCCTACCATAACCCCATATACACCAAAAAGAAATGTACAATAAAAATTGTGAAAAACTTTTAAAAATCTTTTCAATGGTAAATCAAAATTGGATAAGGTGGTCATTGGTGGTAGACCTTTAAGAATTGTCATTCTCTCAGAATAGTCACTAATCATTAAAAAATAGGGATGTAATGTAAATATTGAAACGATTTCAGATGGAACACTTAAGGCGTCGTGTATTAAGCTCACTGGATCGGTAGGTTAATTTTGGCCATTGCCATCAATTTTGTCTCCCTTTCATAGGACCGGAGAATTATTCAGGAAATTATTGCCATCATGTTAATATTTTTCTTTGGATGTATTTTCCCTGTTGTTTTTTTTTTTTTAGCTCATCTGACACAATGGTCATGTGAGCTTTTGCCATCACTTGGCGTCCATCGTCCGTCGTCATTTCATATTTTAATCTTCTCTGAAATGACTGGGTCAAATTTGACCAAACTTTGGTGGAATGGTCCTTAGGTGGTCCTCTTCCAAAATTGTGTCCGATGACCCA